>CAUYRB010040343.1:0-26268 GCA_963574695.1 Propithecus perrieri
GTCTACAATGCAGTCATATTTAGTATCTTTTCAATGTTGTGTTACCATCACCACTTTTTAGTTTCAGAACAATTTGTCACCCCAAATCTTTTCTTTTCTCAAAAAATTATTAGCATGTTTTTGATTTCAAGCAAATGGTCAATAGAAAAAAATAATGGGTTATCAACATTTTGGGTGAAATTAGTAAATTAGGAAAAATGTAGTATATGTATACCATTACTATTCAGCTATAAGAAACAACGGTGATATAGCACCTCTTAGATACTACTGGATAGAGTTGGAACTCATTCTACTAAGTGAAGTATCACAAGAAAGGAAAAAGAAGCTCCACATGTCTGAAATTATTAACTGCCTTGTTGCCCCTCTCTGGAATCTTCATCTTAATAGCCATCCACATACTCTCTTAGTGCTCTTTCATTACTACCTTGTTTAAGGGATGCCCAGAAAGTATTATTCATCTCACTGTTCACACGCATTCAGTAAATGTTCAGAAACAAAGGCAATTGTCAATAGTTTCCAATGACCATCTGAAATTACTGCTAAACATCATTTCATTTCTTTAAAAAATGATTCAGGGCCAGTTCTAGTCTCTTTTTTTTTAAATTTTTTTTATTTCAGCATATTACAGGGGTACAAATGTTTAGGTTATGTATATTGCCCTTGCCCCACTTGAGTCAGAGCTTCAAGCCTGTCCATCCCCAGACAGTGCGCTCCGCACCCATTAGGTGTGTATATACCTATCTCCTCCTCGCCCTTCCACTTGCCCGACACCGGATGAATGTTATTACTATACGTACACTTAAGTGTTGGTCAGTTAATACCAATTTAATGGTGAGTACATGTGGAGCTTCTTTTTCCTTTCTTGTGATACTTCACTTAGTAGAATGGGTTCCAGCTCTTTCCAGGAGAATACAAGAGGCACTATATCACCATTGTTTCTTATAGCTGAATAGTACTCTATGGTATACATATACCACATTTTATTAATCCACCCATGTATTGATGGGTACTTGGGTCGTTTCCACATCTTTGCAATTGTGAATTGTGCTGCTATAAACATACTAGTGCAGCTGTCTTTTTTCTAGAATGTCTTTTGTTCTTTTGGGTAGATGCCCAGTAATGGGATTGCTGGATCAAATGGTAGATCTACTTGTATCTCTTTAAGGTATCTCCATATTACTTTCTATAGAGGTTGCACTAGTTTGCAGTCCCACCAGCAGTGTATGAGTGTTCCTATCTTTCCGCATCCACGCCGACATTTATTGTTTGGGGACTTTTTGATAAAGGCCAGTCTCACTGGAGATAAGTGATATCTCATTGTAGTTTTGATTTGCATTTCCCTGATGATTAGAGATGCCGAGTATTTTTTAATATGTTTGTTGGCCGTTAGTCTATCTTCTTTCGAAAAGTTTCTGTTCATGTCCTTTGCTCACTTTTTGATAGCGTTGTTTGATTTTTTTCTTGCTGATTTTCCTGAGTTCTATATAGATTCTAGATATCAGCCCTTTATCGGATGTGTAGCATGCTAATATTTTCTCCCATTCTGCAGGTTGTCTGTTTGCTCTAGTGATAGTTTCCTTGGCTGTGCAGAAGCTTTTTAATTTGATCAGGTCCCATTTATTTATTTTTGTTGTTGCTGTGATTGCCTTTGGGGTCTTCTTCATAAATTCTTTGCCTAGGCCAGTGTCTATATTTAGTCTCCTGTCTTAAAAAATTATTTAAAGGACTGGATATTACTCTCCTCCTCCTTTTCTCTCTGTCTCTCTTACACACACTCACTAATTCTACTTCCATTTTGAATTATCGTAACAACATCTAGCATTTATCTACCTACTATGTGCCAGGAACAATGCTAAATGCTTTCCATACATTGCCTCACTAATCCTCACAGGAAACTTAAAAGTCTAAGACTATTATTAGTCCTATTTCAAAAATGAGGAAATCAAGGCTCAGAGAAGTTAAGGAAGAAGTCATTCTGCTACAAAGTGGTGGAGCCCAGATACAGAACCTAGAACTTTCTGATTCAGAGCCAAGACCCACACAATCTTCACTACTGTTGACATCTTGAAAGCTTGTGTAATCCATGCTCCCTCAGCTGCCAAGCCAGACTGGGGAAGGGAAACTGCTGGACAGCTCCAGCCATGCAATAAATGTTCCTGGAATGGATGGATGCATGAATAAATGAAAAGTTAACAGCCAGTATAAGACAAATGAATAGAAGCATGAATGAATGAAAAATAGACAATGACTCTTGGTCACCACGTGCTATGAAACACATGGCTTATGTGTCCTCCTTGTGGCTCATTACATTTTCCTGCTGCAATCATAAGTTCTAATATATACAGAGTGCCCTGGGATCTCAGCAGCTGAGAAAACTGTACCATGCAGCCCCTGTTGTCCCTAATGAGGGTCACAACACAGCTGCTGCTGGGCTGGAAAATGCCAGAGGTGACATTAACCCAGGACTCTATCACAGCTGCTGCTGGGCTGGAAAATGCCACAGGTGACATTCACCCAGGACTCTGCTGGTAATCCCCATCAATCTCAAAGCTGTTACTGCTGCCTTCACTGAGACAGATGTAGTAGCACTGGTGGTCCTTGCCCCATCGACTTTGTAATGGGCTCTCAAATGGGTTGTTGCCTTAGTTTCCCTTCTCAAGCACTTGTAACAGGTTTTCAAGGAGCTCTGGTCAGAGGATGTGACAGGGAATCGACCTGGAGCTATAATAAGCATCTTATGCCATTTTTGGGTACCCAGAGACAGAGATTGACATCACCCTCTGCCACCCTAGAGAGGATTTCCTGTCTACCCAGGCCACGTATGAATAGATCTTTTTTCCCTTCTCTTGTTATGAGTCTATTCTCAAGGTTTGGGCCACTCTGCCAATCACTACCTCTAAAGATCCAACTTCAAGGTCTTTTATCCATTTTCATTTTAATTTCCAGCGGCCTGAGTATCCCAGGGAGATGCAGGTTAGATTCCACATCTTACTACCCTACAGGGACACTGAATGAACTACTGAATTTCTGGAGGGGGTGGGGAAACCCAGATCAGATTTAACAAACCTACCAGAACGTACATATCCCAGCGAATGTTGTTGTACCCCCTTTTCCAACAATATTGGTTGATCATCAGGGAAATGCAAATCAAAACTACACTGAGCTATCATCTCACAACTGCCAGGATGGCTGTCATCAAAATGACAAAAGATAAGTGTGGAGAGGGTGTAGAAACTGTGTACATTATTGGTGGGAATGTAAATTGGTACAGCCACTATGGAATCTTCTTCGAATCACTTTTAAAAATGAGTTGAATCAATGAATGAAAATATTCCTTAAAGAAATAAATAGTGAAAATCCATATCCTTGTGGACAAAGTTGGCTTCTGGAGCTAAGATGAATAACTATGGTGAGATAACATGCTGGCCCCACATGATCTGGCCTTGGCCTCCACATGTTCCTTAATCCCATTTCCTACCATGGTTGATGTTGAGCAGACATACTTACTGGATGTTTATAGATGGCTCTGTCCTGGTTGGCTGGTGTCCGCCATACAGGAGTATTAAACTTTTTGGAAACCACCCTTCTCTCCACCTACCTACCACTATACTGATCTTGCTGTTCCTTTAACACTCAAGGCATGCTCTGCCACAGGGTCTTTGCACTTACTGTTTCCTTTGGTAGAAACGTTTGTTCTCCATCTATCTGCTTGGCTCCTTCCTTCACTGTTAAACGTCTCTGTTTAAATAGTATCTCATCAGACAAACCTTCTATGACCATCCATTAACTGGGAGAAAGTAACTGCTCATTACTCTTTCTCCTTACCTTGCTTTGTTTTCCTTTACCGTATTTATCACTACTTCCACAAACTTTATAAACATTACATTTTAATTGATTTTATTTATTCATACATTTACACTGCAGTCCCTCCATCAGAATGCGAGCACCATGAGAGTAGAAGCTATGTGTGCTTATATAATAACACAGTTATTTAAACATAGTTTAAATGAACACAGTTATTTAATATAGTTAAATACTTTATCTTCAGGGCTCAGAACCATTTCTTGCATGGGGAAAGCCCTCAGTAAATACTTGCTCACACATAAGTGAATAGTTAAGTAATGAGTGATCCGTGTGAATTTCTGACGACGTGGGGTCTGACTGTAAAGTAGGAAGGCAGGCCTACTTTTGAGGCTTACGACTTACTTCTGATGGTAATTCTTCAAAAGCAATTTTTGAAATGTTTATAATAAATATGGCCTTTTAAGATGTCAACCTTGACAGACAGTTGGAAATAAACATTCTGGCTCACTACAAACAAACAGAATATAAATGTTTCCTCACTGTATCATCATGTCACACGTCCTTCCCTCTCCTATTGAGTGGGCAACAAGGATACCACGAGCAGATGAGCATCTTTTTAATGAGTGCCAACTGGTTGAGCCAGGCTTGACATCTCTTCTTCACTAGCTGAGTCCTCAGCAGTGCCTCGATTAGGAGATAACGAAGCTACTAATTATAATGGTGAGTTACTCTAGTTAATGTTTAATGAGAGCTCACTGGGCCAAGCATGTGTTAAGCATTCCACAAGCTTTATAACCTTTAAGCCTCATGAGAATCCTAGGATATTTAGAGATAAGGAAATCAAAGATTAGAGAAATGAAGTTGCTTAAGGTTACCGAGTCAGAAAAGGGCACACAGCAAGGTCTCAAACCCACGTCCCCAACTCCAGAGTCCGAACTTTTAACCTCTGTTATTCACTAGTCTTTGTATGTATCATGTGTTGTGTGTGCACAAACAATGGATTCCATTACGCAATTCAGGACAGAAGTCTAATCCCCCCTATTGAGGAGTTCATACTCAATTGCCCTACCCCCCCAAACTTTCCAGTTTGAATATGGAACAGGTGGAAAGGTGCTCCTAAATCCTGGAGCTATTTCCCACTTACTTTGTTGTACTCCTTGTTACACTCTCCATGTTCAAATAATAAATAGTTTACATTTATGTAATATACTGCAGTTTTCTAAAACACTGAAGTTTTCCCTCCATTATTATGATAAACTTCTGAGGCAGGGAGGACAGGTGATATTATTACTGTTTTTCGACAGTATTACTATTTTTCAGACAATGGAGTACACACACGCACAAAGTTAAGAAAAACGAGCTAGACCCCAGACGTCCTCTCCATAAAAAGAAAACAAAATGGCTCTGCCTGGGAGTTTCAGAGAAATGAAATCACGTAATACTGAAGTTGGAAGAGGCCCCAGAGACCCTGTTTTTCAACCACCACGTTCTACAGATGAGGAAAATGAGTCCCAAAGAGAATGCCCAGAGCCACTGTCCGAATCAGAATCAGAAGCCAAGAACTTCTGTCCCTTCCATGCGTCCTTACCACCTCATTGATATCTCAAGGGCAGGAACGTTGCACTATATGCGCACATGGTGCCATCAGAAAAAAAGAACCTTCTCTAGGGAAAATGCTTGAATCTCTCCAACTTCTAAATAGCTGTTACACAAGCCTGATGGAATGATTTAAACGAAACACAAAATGAAACTTTTTCCATAAAAATAATGTTACAGAGGTGGCAAGGTTCCTAACTGGTCCCCAAAGTCATAATAATGCAGCCAGACCATAACACTAGCCGTATTTGATTTCTCATTGTTTCTGTGAGAAATGCATGGGAATTTAACACTTCACTGCTATTGTCCAGTTTCACGGAGGAAATCTCATCTCACCTCGTCCCTCAGTCCCCCTTCCCTGGAGAGTAGGAAGACATCCCTGTCCTCTCACCCAGCCCTCCCTCCGGGGGCTGCAGCAGAATCTGGGGAGCTATATCCATGGAATGCGGCTGGGTGGGAGCTCTAGCCCCGCTGTGGGGGCTCCAGGGCTGGGTCTCTACAGCCACGTCTGTGGGGACCCAGCTGTCCTCTGGGTGAGACCCGCCCGCATGAGGAAAGGACCAGGGAGCCACACAGACAGATGGTTAGATCACCAGTGGTGGCACTGAGAGACCTCAGGGACATGAGGGGGATGAGATCTGTGACGGGCACTCGGCCCTGGTGTACTAACGTAAGTCAGGTCAGGAGGAAGAACCCCCCCACCCCCAAAACGCCATTACCTCCTCTTCACTTTCTCTTACGGCTTTTAAACTGCATCAGGTATTTCTTGACCACCAATGTTGTTTGAGTATTAAATGCCAGTTAATTATACTGTGGCGTAATTCCTTAATATTGGCTTACGAGGCAGTTTAAGTCTCACATGCTTGGGAGAGTTTTAAGCAAAGAGTAATGGTTTGCTTTTTTATAGGGTTCACTGTCTGTATACTGCATCAGAGTTTAATCCTCAGAACTCCGTAAGATACACAATATAGGGTTGTTATTGACAGGGGGAAAGATTAAGACTCAAGGTTCTAGAACCTCCCCGAGGTTACACGGCTGATAGACCCCGGGGGGCAGTACTGAATCTGGAATTCTGGTGTTGGGAGTCGACGATGCTCTGGTATTCAACGAAACTCATGCCCCTGCGATCTGCACCGCCGTCCCCTTCACACGTACAGGTGCTGGGGAGGAAATTCACACACACATTGGAGGTCAGCAGAGTTTTAAAAGGGAACCCCCCGTGCTTACCCACCCACCGAGCAGCCTCCAGGGCATGGGTCTGCTTTGATCCTACTGGTGATATCAGCAAAAATGAAATCCTTTTTTTCCCTTTGACACAATTGAGATAGACTAATTTTCCAAAAGGAAAAAGGTAGGGAAAAACAAAAACAAAGGATTATACAATAAGCACAAAGGCCAAAGAATGAGTTTCAAATACTTAAAAAATCTCAGTAAAAGAATCAAAGCATTTAGCTCAGCCTTAAATTTCCTTTTCTTTAGATAAGCATATTAGCTACACACATCACCTTCCCACACCTGCTGACACCCAGCACTCTGTCTCCCTGCCCCCAGAGGAGCTGGACTACCTCAATTTCTAGCTCTTCTCAAGTAGCACCAACCTCTAAACTTAAACATGAAAACGATTTCTGTTTCAAAACTCCCGGATGCCTGGGACTTCTCCCTCATTGCATTCTACTCCTAGATTCGAGAGGCAGAATCAATGAACAAATGAATGATTAACCCTTTCCAGATTCAAGTCATCGCTCACCTATCGCCAGCCCATGCGCTGACTTACTCAAGAGACCCATCTCCCCACTGTCCTCCTGCACCCCTAGACATCCACCGCTCTAACGAACATTCATGCTCTTTTCTCACTGTAACATGGGGGTGCAGTAACCACTGCAGGCACACAATAAAAATGATCAAGTTACATAGGAGTTCGTTGGGTCACTCGACAATAGCGACCACCTGGAACTAAATTGTTTTTCAATCATTCATGAGATGTGTACTGAACGCCTTCCTAGACACATGTGGCTGCTTAGTTTTATCAAGCATGGCCTTTCCCACGCAAACGTGGGTGCCGCATGCTATTTGGAACGTTTGTGGCAAGCAACTGCGCATTAGAGTCTAAAAGATTAACAGAACTGGCAAAATGAGACATGAGCCTTTACGCAGATTTAAAGCAGCATTAAAGGCATACTTTATGTTGAAAGAAATTACGATTTTTAGTATAAGAGTTTAGCATATCTTACAACAAAAGGTGAAGTGCTAACTTTTTGTTCTCTTTCAATGACATTTTATTGAATTCTGCTTGCTACCTATGGTTTCAAGAGTTATGTTTTTGCCAGATTTTTTTTTTTGAAAATTAGTTTATGCTCTATTATTTAGAGATGTAACTTACTAACTTAATACCTTATAGTTTGGGCTGAATTCATATTTCTGTGTTAAACCAAAATTTTAAAAATGCGTTTTTACCCAGTGCCCTCTAGCTGAAAGCGTACATGATTGAACAGGTGGCGCCACTTGAGAATAACGACCCATTTTGCGCCATGATTTTTTTAAAAAGTTATTCAAGTAATTCTCATTCCCTTGTAACTCTTTTAGCTCTTTATTTTCTGGGGTTTTTAACAAATTCTGACCTATAGTTTTTTGAGTCCTTGGCACCTTTCAGGCAGTTTTAGGTGCTTACGTATAGTATTTCATTTCTTTCTTACCACAACCCAATCTTCCCAATTTTCAGAAGAGAAATGTAGCTTGAAGAGATTAAATATCTTACCCAAGTTTATAACAAATCTCGGGATTCAAATCTGGATCTAACCTTCAAATTCTTTATTCTTAGCCAGTACATACTACAATGCACTTACTTTGCTAATTTCATTTATCTATTGCTGCACACACAAATCAGCGGCTGAAGACAACATTCATTTTCCCCCTGACTCTTCAATCCACGCAGAGCTCGGTGGGAAGGCTAGTCTCTGCGCCATGTGGCATCAGTCAGCTGGGACGCTCCGCTTGGGCTAGAGCTCCACATCCAGGATAGCTCATCCTCCTGGCTGGCAAAGTGGCTGGCTGTTGACCCCTCTCCCCTCAGGGGTCTCTCCACGAGGCAGCTGGGTTCTAAGAACAAGGGTTTCAAAAGACAGAAAGTGGAAAGGGCCAATTTTTAAAAGCCTAGCCCAGCAACTGGAGCAGCACCACATCTGTATTCCATTGGCTAAATCAGCCACAGAGCCCACCTCTCAAGGGCAGGAGTGCCAAAAAAATCCGAGGGCCATGTTGCAAGACCCTAACACCTTATAATATTTCCAGTTTAGTTGTGATTTTATTAAACTGTGAAATTCCCTAATTTGTGAATGTTCTTATCCCCCATGAGTTCGTGGATAATACCTCCAAGTGGTAGCTTCTTAGAGGACAGAAGGTCTGCATCTTTCTTCATTTTTTCTACATATTCTTATTGTTATTGCAATTGCTTCTGTATACAGATTTAGACTTCTGAATAAAGAACCTGGGCTTAAAAGGGAATTTTTTATTTTCATGTCGTCTTCTCAGTGTTCTTAGCAGATTTTCTTTCTTTTTTGTTAGCATTTAATATTTTTGGTTAACTTTCTCCCCTTATCACATAGCGACCTCAGTATGGCTGAATTCCATTTTAATTAGAGTTTTCTGGAATATCGTTAACTGAGTGTGATCTTTAAACTGCTCTCTGCTTAGCAATGAACCAGGATGCAGGTTCCACCTCACACAAGCAGATTTTCCGTCTATTTAATAGTTTCAACAACAGTTTCTCCCTTTAGAAAGCTGTGATTCTACCAGTTCTGTCATCTGGGCAAGAACATTTCTCATCAGTTATTTCTTGGGCAGAATTTTCCTGTTTCTCTCTGGCTTGTCTCCTCTGCTTTGGCCCAGTGGAACAAAGCAAAGCTGTCTCCCTCTCTGCAGCTTACACTGTCCCATCCCTCTTCCCAGCGTCTGCAGCCACACACGTGCTGCGTAAGGAAGGGTGCAGACCGTGCCTCATTCCTGGGCCGCCGCTGCTATCGCTCGCTGCTCTTCCCCCCGTGCACCTAAAAGTGGTCCCACGTCTCTGTAAAGTGTTCCAGGCAGCCGCTGCTGATTCGGAAATGAGACTCACCGGACTCCCGGGATATACGCTATTCCTTCTCTCTGAACATCTCTTCTTCAGCTAGGACAATTACGTCTTTCGCATCTGTCAAACACTGTTCTAAATTCCTATTCCTTCTGAATAATGCTTCCTGCTCCTCAGCCCCTGCATCCATCCTGACTTGCCCGAGCCACATCTTGTGCCACCTATCGTGGTGGTGGCTGTTCCTACTCCCTGGGCCCAACAGCAACTTCAGCCAGGAAATGTTTAGTACTATTTTTAATACCAAACCTCTGCGACTCAGGGTCATACAACTCAGGCTGCAGTTCTGGCCTTGGGTTCTAGTCCCGACAGAAGACTTGCACATCGTCCCAGGGCCTCAGTTCTCTTATGACTAGGGACTGGAGCCTACTGCATTTGGCAGACTCTTTCTGCCACCCTGTGCCCCTCCACACGTCCCCACCTCAGAATGGGGGTCGTGTGCCCAAGACCTTCAAGCTCTGCACCTGTTCAAACTCTCCCAATTATAATCTAAGTAAACCCTAGAGCTACTCCTCTGACTCTCGAAGAAGTTAAAATTTCAGCATATGCTTTGCTCACTTGCTGAGGAAACCTTTAGACATTATCAGGCTCTCTGGTATCAAATGCTTTCTCTTCAAACACCGTGCCCTTTCTTGGATCTGGACCAGCTCCCCACTGGCCACGCCTCTACAGCAGATCGTTTTTTAGATCTGAAGTCTCTCCCTTTTGGCTAAATTTGAATAGCTCATGCTTAACTGGGCTACCAGATACAACAACTTGATTCCAATTATTCCAATTGGCCTTTGCATGCAAATATCCCCTTCACAACTGCAGTGTTTTTATTTTTTGATAGTTGTGTTTGTCCTGTTTCCTAGATGAATGAGTCTAAAGAATAAAAACAGCAGCATGTGTCTGTTACTTCCTTTGTAACTCTCCACACCAGCCATTTAGGAGTTTGCTCATACACAATGGATATCTATTAATAATAAATATTGCAGCTGATGCTAAGAATAAAATCTGAAGGAAATACATTCAGTGGCAAGAAGCTCTTTGAATGACACTGTATGTAACAGATAAGATTAAGCATTATGAAGGATATCCTTTCAATTTTGTGGTTTCATTTCTGAGTTTAATTCTGTAATCACTCTACGAATAAGACACCTGACATCTGTGCTTTGCTCTCTGCTTGAGTGTGCCCATGGTACAGTCTTTGAGATATTTTGGAATGAAAATGAGATTTCAAGGAAGTATTTCATTAGAAGGGGGTTTTATTCCCTTTGAATTGCATCCAAGCTGCAGTTTTTCATCTTTTCATTAACTATCACATAGCTTTTCTAATTATACATTAGCTGACACGCTTTAATTTACAGAATGAGTCCTATTTGGTTTCAACAAAAATTGCAATGGAAGCTAACGCTTTGAAGAAGTGGCACAAGCATGTCTTTAAGTTAGTATCACTACACTTCCTTCCAGATTGATTATGCACGATAACTCAGCACCAACATATGCTTTTGAGGCACTGTTACAGGTTTTATATTCATTTAAATCATATGACCATTAAAAGCAAAAATTAGAATTTTTTTGAGTTAAAAAGAACTGTAAACTGCCTGGCTTATTACAGTTGCTCTATGTTTGTAAACAGACAACCTTTAATGTCCGAATACCTGTGTTATAGATCTGCAGTTGCCTTAGATTCGAATCCATGCAATGTTTAGAGCACAAAGCTAGTTACTTGTCGATAATTTCTTGCTGTATTAGTGAAATACATATTGTCATGTCAGTTATTATCAGGAATTTCTCAAATTCTCAAAGAGCCTTTGTCTTTATCAAACCCAATTACCTTCTATTACTCTGTAGGAATGTCATCATTTGCCATTTTAAAAAGTGCTTATGGGTTTTTACGTTATTTTTCAGTTATCTATTGCTGCACATCGATCCACCTAAAAATTAGTGGTTTAAAACTTGTGTTTGGGGAGATGAAGTGACTCTTCCCCAAGGCCATTCTGAGCACTTACCTTATGAAAGTATTCTGATACTGATATTTGCGTACAGTTCCTGCTCTTATTTTTCATAGCTTATAGCTCATTGTCTTCTCTTCTTCATATTAGATATGTGGCCACGATGCAAGATGCTCCCCTCTGGATTCTATTTACTCCTCACTTACCCTTCCCAGGCCTGGAAAGCCTAGGGATAATAAACCAGGCAAGCTCGGCCCACCTGCTCACTCCTTCCCCTGG
This sequence comes from Propithecus perrieri, assembly GCA_963574695.1. Taxonomy (NCBI): domain Eukaryota; kingdom Metazoa; phylum Chordata; class Mammalia; order Primates; family Indriidae; genus Propithecus; species Propithecus perrieri. The sequence continues at coordinate 11,740 of CAUYRB010040343.1, forward strand.
GAACTGACCTGTTCCAGGGAGCATGGGTTTGCTCTCTCCTCCAGGCTCGTGTTTCTGGGGCAGGCCGCATGATGAAGGGTTTCTGGGGGCCTACCTTTGCCAGTGAGTGGCTGGAATAATGTCTAATTCTGCTGTTTAGTATTAGGAACCATAAAAGCATTCACCATTATTTCCTTTATCAGGAAAAAAATGGTGATATTTTTGATCTCCTAGCTGTAAACTCTTGGTCTTTTTTCAACAACTAATTTCAGTTAGTTCAGAACTTGGGAGGGGAAGAAGGGTGCTATTCACTGAATCATTCTCAACCCTCCACAACACAGTAATAATAACAACTAATTATTACCACTTGTTGAACACCTGCTAGATGCAAGGCCATTGGATTATGCACTTTCTGTGTGTTATCCCATTTAATTTAATTATGACAAAGGAAGGTCAAAGAAACTACACACCATAACTGGGAGGTTATGGTGGTTCTCAAAGTCAGCCACCATTCATTCCTCCCTTCCCTGTATGCACATACCTCTCCTCACATTAAGAAATGGAGTCTATTCCTCTGCACCTTGAATCTGGGCTAGCCTAATGAGTTGCATCAGTGACAGAATGTAGTCAAAGTGACATTCCGGGACTTCCACGCTCAGGCCTTAAGAAGTCTGGCAGCTTTCATTTCCTTTCTCTGAGAAACCCAACCCCCTATCTATAATAAATACCGGGCTAGAATCCTGAAAGAGTCTAGAAAAGCTGGAGAGAAGGAAACAGAGGGGGAGGGCGAAAGAGGGAGGGAGGGGAGAGAGAAAGAGAGAGAAAGAGAACTCCCTCACAGAGGAGCTCTGAGGTGCTGACATAAGAATCAAGCCCTCTTGGACCTTCCAGCCCAGCAGCACAGCCAAGCCTCGGCTTATCCGAAAGCAGCTGAGTGACTGACTCCATTCAACACCTTGTGGAGCAGAAGAACCACCCGGCCAAGCCTTGCCCAAAATACCAAGGACAGAACTGTGAGAATGATAAATGATTGCTGTTTTAAGCCACTAAAGTTTTGGGGTGGGTTGCCACACAGGAATAGACAACTGAAACAGAAATAAAATACAAACTTACAGAAGCCTTTTCAAATGGCAAATGGTATCATGCTATGGTGTAACAAGAATTTTAAAAGATCTGTAGCTGATATTTTAAACCACCAAGTCACGATCTGTTTGTATATAGCTAGCGTACCTTTATAGTCCAAGTCATGCCTTCTTTCAAATATCATTCTAAATGAGCCACCTTCAGGGGGCAAATGATAGTATCACCTCAAGACATCAGTTCCACTCCTATTCAAAAGGATGAAAGCTCTTTGCTAACAATAAAGCTATTTCTTTCTGTTCCCTGTTGAGAGCTCATCATTGCTCTGCCTCATATTTGATTATCATGCAGAATAGTTTCCAAACCCTGGCTCCCTTCATTTGTCTGGGAAGCCCTCCCCACACTCACTGCGAACCCCCTCCCAGGTGGTTTACATAACCCTCCTCGGTGCCCCTTTGATGCTTTGCTTATATCATTAGCACAGTACTCATCACCTGTATTTATGAAAACTCCATTAAGAGCAGAGACCTGGTTTCTTTTGTTACTTCAGTATTCTAAGCACTAGAAAGCACTCCTTAAGAGTAGGTGCTTCATGAATAATTACTAGTTGAGTGAGTGAATGTGCCTGCTTCCCTCTGGGCTGGAAACTATTTCTTGGTGTTGAGTATCCATTACTCCTTCCTTCTATTCTTTTGCTTTTAGTGAAGGGGCTGGAAGCCTGGAAGTTCCTAGATCTGCTTGTTGACAGGGTGCAAATGCAATTCTAGTTCCGCCAAAGAAATGCACCTGCATGAGATCTGGAGGACAAATAGAACCAAGGAAGTTCCTCTGCCACCAGTTATGGTGGCTGACATGCAGGTTTAGCAGATGTGCGTTTCTGCAGATGGCAGCCAGCTAGCCAGTACCCAGGGGCAGTGCTTTCTATAGTTTCCTGCCCTCTGGAAACTAAATACCCAATGGTGCCCCTGACTTTCACTCCACCAACCTTACGATGATTTTTGGAAGCGCCTAATTTCATGAAAGATCTAGAGTAGTTTCTGTTTTACTATAGTCATGTGCCACATATAGATGTTCTGGCTAACAAGGGGCCACATATACAACTGTGGTTACGTAAAATTATAATACTGTATTTTTATTGTACCTTTTCTATGTTTAGTTATGTTTAGATACACAAATACTTACCATGTGTTACAACTGCCTACGGTATTCTGTTCAGTAACATGCTGTATAGTTTTGTAACCTAGGAGCAACAGGCTATACAATATAGCCCAGGTACGTAGTAGGCTAACCACCTAAGGTTTGCGTAAATACTCCACCATGTTCACACAATGATGAAACTAACAATGCATTTCTCAGAACATAAGCAATACTTGCCTATTCTAAGTTTTACCTGATATTCCTCTATGGACTACATTCCTTGTGGAACATGCCTATTTATGCTTGTACAAACATATCTGCATTGTCCAGATCATAGTGAAAAAATAATAATGATGATAATAATGGTAAGAACAGCTAACATTTATTTAATATTTACTATATGCCCAGCACTGTTCTAAGTGTTTTGAATCTATTAGCTTAATCTTCTCAATAACCCTGTGAAGCAGGCATTGTTACTGTCCTCCTTTACAAATGAGGAAACTGAGAAGAAAGACGTGAAACAACTTGCTCAAGAAACCATAGAATTAAAATTGAGGACTGAGGATTCGAATTCAGGAAGCCTACCTCCCAGTCTACCTTGTGGCTAATACTTTCTCCTGCCTGAATAATGTCTGCTTAAGGACTTAGAAGATATAATCACTACAATTTTAGAACTCATTTATTATAAATGTCCTATATTCATTTATCATAAAATATCAACTCAGTACACTTTCCTTGAAGACTCTTAGTTTTTAAAGATGCTCCTATGGTATGAAAAGGGCTCTGTATACACACACACATACACACACATTTACATTAGTATGTATATATGTGGTTTTTTTGCTGTGTTTTTTCCCATTACTCATAAAGACAATGAAAAAATAGGGAGCCGTGGAAATAATTAGGATAGTAGGAAAGGTAAGAAGAATAATGGTGAAGAATACTGATAGGTTTCATGTGAATTTCTCCATGCAGATCTTTCTGCCTCTTTTCCTGAACACAAGCTAAAACAAACGACCGCTGGTTGTAGCAAATGAATCCGTGTACAAATAAGAAGGGAAAACGTCTCTTAGCTGTGGCTTCCATCAAAATAGAGAACAAGCTTTCCCACCGAGACCCCAAAGGCATGGAGAAGAGTCTGGGAAGATACGAAGTCACACACACAAAAGAAATCTAAGTGGTAATGATCTGAACATCTGATCTTCAACATGCGGACAAGAGTGCACAACTCACAAAGACGACCAGTGCAGAAATTGGAGTGGGCAGAAAAATGCACAAAGGTAGGGGTTAGAACATCTTCTTCTGCGCACCAGATGTCAGTTTCTATGCAGACGGAGATGCACTGTGTAGCAGCCCTGACAGTGGATGCTGTCGTTACTCCTCAGGGGAGGAGAAGAGTCTTAATCTGATGGCTGTAGTCGGAAGCAAAATCTGAGCATGATAACCCAGCCCCTTCTTTCTCTCTTGTAAGTAAAACTGCCATTCTTCTCTGCTCCTCCACATCTTAAGGTTTAAAGGGGCTGACTCTGCTCATGGGCCGGGGAGGATGCTCTGTGTCCCATCCATTGCTGACAGTGACTGGGAGAGCAAGTCTGTGTAATTCTGGGGTATAATATTGGGAAACTCACTTGCCTGCAGTTAGAACCATATTCTCCAATAAAAGTCCTTATCTCTTACCTGCAATTCCAGAATCCCCAACGCTTTGAAAATAAACGTTTTCCCCCAATCCATCTGGCAGCAAAACCTGAGTGACCTAAGTCACTAACAGCCAAACCTGACCTTAACTGACATGAAGCTACCTATAATCTTTACCACTCCACTTGGAGCTCCGCTGTCTGAAACAATAACCAGTAGCCACATGTGTCTATTTAAACTTAAACTCACTGAAATTAAATAAAATTCAAAACTCAGCTTCTTAGTCATGCTAGCCACATCTCAAGTGCTCCATAGCCATGTGTGCCTAGTGCTACCATATCAGATGAAGACATTTCCAGCATTATAGAAAGTTCTGTACAACGACGTAGAGTGAAGTCATGTTTACTTACAGACATATTCATATTTGATATGAAGTATTTACTTAGGCCCCATATATTAAACAGTATATAGATATTTTTCCCCAAAATCTAAAAAAAAAAAAAAAATCCAAAATCACGTCTGGCCCAGAGGATCATAGATAAGGGATTGAGGGATTACAGACCCATGCCAGTTCTTAATCAGTAGTAATGTGGATATTTTGGTCTTCATTTTTTTGCTAAGACTTTAACTTATTCAATTGATAAAGAATCAAGACAAGGAAGAGGAGGGCCCTTAAACCCTAATGAGGGAGAGAGCCATGCAGCTTCCTCTTCTCTCCATACGCACAGGCTATTCAGGCTAATCGCAGTGGAGGGTATTACATGTGTTTCAAAATCATTTTTCCAAGGAGGTATAAGTGCAGTTCTGGCAGAAAGACAGTAGCTAAATGACTAAAAAACTTCCAAGGACTGATAAAGATGCCACAGATGGGATTTCTATGTCGGGTGGGAGGTGGGACTAGATGAAGTCCAAGGCCCATCCATTTAAGAAAATCTGGGATGACGCTATTGCCTCCCCTACAGGGGTCCTTCTCCAGCGTCTTCCACGTGGTAGTGATTGGTCAGATGCAGATATACTTTTGGGCAGCAACATGTCCATTAGCATCCAGCACTTCCTGAAATTTCCTTGAATGCCCAGGGCTACCTCTTGGTGGGGGCAAAGTGGGTCAGGGCAGCCATGTGCCCTTTCAGCTATTCATACTCTTGAAGCCTGACAGTGAGAAGATGCTGGGAAGCACCTATCTGCCACACCCGGCTTATTCTCTTGTCCATGTGGGTGTAAGATATTTCACAGAGATATTCCACAGGACCCTAGGCTGGCCAAAGAGTACCAGGAGATGCGTTTTGAGCACTGCATGGGCTCCACTCTGTTTCACTCTGCTATATGAATTCAGGCGAGCAGCTTAACTTGATACAGCCTCAGTTTTCTCATCTATAAAATAGGCAGAACACCTCCAGGTCCACCACCCTCAGGGGGCTATAATGAGGATGGAAATAAAAATCAAAATATTGAATAAGCTAATATATGGGAAAGTAATTTTTCCATCCTAAATGCATGTATTATCTTCATTACTGATGGGAAAATTCCATACAAGCCTTGTAAAGCAATGCCTATTAAGACTATAATCTAAGCAAGAGCCTTGCTGGATTCTCAAAGTATTTCTGTGAGTTCAATACAAAACAGCTTTTATTTAGAACATAAATTGGATTTGCGCTTGTAAAGGAAAGCATGAGATAATGTTCTTTGTCTTAATTTGACAGCAGACAGACTCTTCAGCACTGGCCAAGAATCTAATACTGGATCGTACCAAAACACAACCATTTGCTTTTTAAATTGCATCCATAAAGATACTACGGTCAAGTGCTGCCTCTGACAGAGCATTTTCCAAGATTCGAAGGTTCATGTTCAGATCATTAAAAACGTTCATCTCTGTCTTTTTTATTCAATATGCCACCGGCTCTCCAATTTGGATAAAATCTGAGGACCTGCTCCTATTGAAACTTCCCAGGTAAGCTTCACATTTCTGGGTTTTTTTTAAAAGATTAGCGTGGAAGCTGTCCAGCTCAAACAGTGGCGCAAGAGGCATGACTGCCTCCTTTCTCCTGTTTGCTTTCCTAGAATTAATATACGCTAAAGCTCTTATTTCAAGAAACTAGGGATTTTGAAGAATCACATGGACAGGCTTAAGAAAAATGACATTAATCTTGTATATTAACTCAATATTAAGATGACTCAGTATAACTCATTATTTTTATCCTAGAAATTGCAATTTTAAAGTGAGAAAAAAACCAACTATTCATATTAACAGAATTTTCATTGTATTTTAGAAGCAGCTTTTTTAAAGGAAAAGAGTAATTGAACTGGCTTCACATCACCAGATTTAGACACTTTTCATAAGACATTTTTATAAGCTCAGGAGAATTAAAAATTTCAGAACTAAACATTTTCTAACAAATTTCTCTCAAACACTTTAAAAATGCTTTAGCGATATTTTAAAAAGCAACACAAAACTTAACTTGCAGATTTCCTTAAATCCTTAATAGGCTGCATATTTCCATGTTTGTTTTTTTTTTAATCTAAATTTAGGTAAAAATCCTGGAACACATCTGAGATAGAATGACTTTCTCAGAGTGTAGTATATCTTCCTAAAAGGCTCCTTAATTAAGTTCCGTGAAAGCGAGCTGCAAACAGGAAAAAGGACGATCGTGCTCTCCCCGGAAAGGTGTGTATTCCTAATACTAATTAGTGCGCGGTACCTATTTCTTTCTCCAATTCCCTTGTCATAATGTGAGCTTTACCTAAAACTTCTGTTAGTGCCATGTTTTGGGGGGTAAACGATAATTTTCTAGAAAGTTACTTTTAGTGGTCCTTTCTGAATGCGTTCCACAAGCAACCAGAGCTTGGGTTTTCAAATGAGGATTCCATCCAATGATTGTTTCAATGTAAACTTACTTTTTTTCTTTCACTCTGTAAAAATAAGACCCAAGGCTTGTTAGAGTGCAGGGAAAATTAATTCTCCAATCTCTCACATCTATTTCAGTCTCCTATAAACTCATTCTATGGCCGAACATTTTTTTTCCTAGAAAAGAGGAATGCCTGCAGTTTTATCCAACCCCAGCTAAATACATTCTTCCTTGTCCCCACTCACTGGCAATGAAATCTAACCTTCAGGACGGAGAGCGGAAGGCAGAGATGAACAGGATTTGACCACCCAGCGCTCAGCCGCCGGGACTGTGAACGCGATGTGTCAACAAGTTTCCCGAGCGCCTAGCAGGTGCCTGGCCTCGAGCGGGAACCGGACCGGGTAGGCCGGGTTCTAGACCCCGAGACGGCACACCTGCGGACCTCACTGAGGATCTGAACCCATCCTGGGCGCTCCACCGCGAAGCCTGTCCCGGGACCCACAGTGCGCGCCCTCGATCTCCGCGGGCCTTCGGTTCACGAGGGTCTGTTCGACCCCGGGGCAAAGGGTACCATCGCACCCGCCAGAGGCGAGTCTCGGGGAACACTGCTCACCTCACCTCGGCCGGAGCAAGTGTTAAAGGAGGGAGCCCCGTTCAGGAAGCCGCCGCGGAGCTGAGAGCGGAAGGACCTACGGTCTGCGTTTGCGATAACCTCGCAGAAGAAACCGCTAACAGAAGGGGGGGGTGGCGGCGGCAGAATGGAGCTTCCCGAAGCTCCCGCTAATGCTGTGGACGTTTCTTAGCTTGACCGGGCAGTAACCGGGGAGGGTGGGGGGTAAGAACGGGTGTCCCAGGTGAAGTCAGCAGGCACGGCGGACGAGCGAGGGGAGAATAAAAGTGATTCAACTTAAATTCCCACGCGCTCAGGGCTGCCACAGCTTTAGCCGGAGGAAGGGAGCGCGGGGCGCACCAGGCACACTCGCCGCTTCCCGCAGCGAGGACAGACGGAAGGACGGACCGGCAAGCCCGAGAGGGGGCCTTACCTTCGGGGTTGGCGCTGATGAAGACGCGGACGCTGCGGCCGGCGGGCACGAGGTGAGAAGGCAGGGCCGTGAGGTTCCCAGAGAAAGCCGCCCGCCGCAGCGCGGAGTCCCGGGGACAGGGCGGCTTGGTGCCCGCGCCGGCCGGCCACATTGCCCTTTGGGAGAAACAGCCGCTGCCGCCGCCTCCTCCTGCTCCTTGGGTCCCTGCCCGCGGCTCCGCGGAACGGCTAGGTCGGTCTCCGCAGGCGGCGCGCCTCAGAGCCGCTCCGAGCCCGAAGCGCCGCCGGCGAGCTCCGTGGCGCACACCGCCCGCCGGCAGGGAGCGGCCATACGGACCCCTGTCGCCACCTCCTGCTGGCCCTCCGGGCGTCCGGCTTCGCTGGCTGCCGGGGCTCGGCGCGGCGGCCGGCTGGAGCGGGAGGTCAGCGTGGCGGCGGCTACGCGCGCGGCGCCCTTTTGCGCCGGGAAGCGCCCGCGGCCATCTCCCCGCCCGCGCCCGCCGTGGGAGGAGGGGCCGCCAGGCGGCGGGGACCGTGCGGGCGACGAGGACAGCCGAAACTTTATCTACAAGAAGATGTCCCGACTTTATTGGAGCCCCACTCCCGCGGGCTCAGAAACAGCCCTCGGCTTCAAGGGCGGCTGGGGCTTGGGCGCGGGGGCCTCGGCTGCCCAGGGGCCTCTCGGGCTCCTCCGAGGACGAGCTGCAGTGCTCGTGGCTGCCTCCGTGAATGAGGACAAGAAATCAGCTCGAGATTCCTACTACTCCCCCTCCAACTCTCCTAAAGGTCACACAAGCCCTGAGCATTCTCGCGAATCCACGCGCGCGGGCGTCTGCGCGCCTCTGCCCTGGCGCAGGGAATCCAGCCTCAAAGTTCGACGCACGCCCCGGAGACCGCCCCGAGGCCCGAAGCGTCAAGCCTCCGGACTCTCTCAGCCGTCCTCGAGGCAGGGTCACCGCCTCCCTGGCTGTCGTGGCGCAGGTGGCCGCGTCCTGCCGCTCCGCTAGCTCCCCACGCGCGCCCGGGCGGGGGTTTTTATAGCCAGGCTGCGCCGCTCACGTGCTCCTCGCCGCGTGGTCGCGGAGCCTCTCCGGGAGCGGATCTCCGCGGGGAGCTCTTCCGAGGCCTCTAAGCCTCCCGGGGGGTGGGGGGTGGGTCTTCCTGCTCCCCCCAGGCTCATGCTGGGCTGTTCTGCCCGCCTGGCGGCTCAGGGTCGGTCCTCCGCGAGAATGCCGGGCCGGCGGCCGGCGCGTGCCAGGCCGGGCGGGCGGGTGTGGGCTCCCGGGAGCGCCCCCCGGCGCAACGTCCCGCAATGTGCAGGGGGCGCGGATTGGGGTGGGGTGCGAGAAATCAACAGAGTTGGCTGTGGGCTGCGGCTTTTTGTTTGCGTTTCAGCCGCTTTTCCAAGTCAGTGCGACGTGGGGGTAGTTTCGCCTGACGCTGACGCGGGCAGTGAGAGCGGACGCGGGACTGCGCCGGTTGGGGTCGGGGCGCCAGGTGGACGGCGTGCGGCTCTGGTCTGCGTCCAGGTGACGTGAGATGTAGGGGGAAGCAGACGTAAAATTGCCATCTGCCACACTCCACTGCAGCCATCGAAATATCGGAAATACTGCATAAACCAGGACAAGGAAAAAGACCCTGTCGAATAAAAAGTGCGATTGTGTTGGGGTGGGGGTCAGGGAGTGTTTGGATTCTTAGCTGGAGTTTGGTGTCCAAATCCCTCATTCTGGCTTTTGGGCAGGCACACCTCACCTATGTTTTAGGGAAAAAGAACAGTTTTTCCAAATCTTTGCGATTGGGGGGAGGGCGGGTGCGCTCAAGGTGAGGCAGCTCAGCTGGGAGTCTTACCTCTTGCCTGGGGCCTGCTCCTCTCGGCAGCTCTGCCCTGCTTTGGGCCTGCACTTCCTCTGGGGCCTGCTGGTGGCAGTGAAGTCCCATGCACTGCTGTTTATTTTGTTACCCCACCCCAACACACATGTTCTGGGGTAACCTCTTTGGAAGAACTGGGTCTCTGGGTTTGTAAGGCTGCCTCTCCGCTCCAGAGAGCCAGGCAGACAGCAGTTCTTTGTGATAATTCGATGCAGCCCATGAGGAAGCCCTGGACATGCCCAGCTATTTGTTCAATTGATTCCATTTAGCAAATTACCACCTTTCTCGTCCAGACTGATTCTCAGGTGGGAGTGTTCTCCAGCAGGAGGGGGGTCTCTGAAAGATCTTCTGATGTCCCAAAGGTATGGACTTTGAGCTCTGGAACAGGCCATGAAAATACAGAGTCTATTACAGTGTTATTTTTTATGAATATACAATATCTATTACCAGAGGAAGGAGCCAGGATCGCTTCATGCTTGATCTCAATATTGTTTATAAAAGATTAAGAAGTTGCCAGATTGTCAAGAACCTGCCTTCCTGCCTTTCTTTCCCTCTACTTGTTTATTTCTCTCTTAAAAATGGGATTAGTGTTTGTGTCTTCTGACCTTTACTTCAGATCTCAAAGTGTTGCATTTTCTTTGGATGACTTTGGGATTTTTGGCAGCCTCTATAACCTAATTAGCTGTTCTAGACAGGCCAAAGTTTAGCATCTGCCAGTGTCACTGCAGACCAAGGCTGCAGAGGAGAAAGAATTTCACATTGTCTGTGGGGCTGTGTTTAAAGGCTCTCTGCACAATCAGCCTTGCCTCAGGTAGAGCAGGCTGATGTCTTTGGGGTGTTATATTAATAAGGATACTTGGTTGCTCATTGCCCCCGCACACGAGCGCACACGCACGCGCGCGCGCGCACACACACAATCTTCCTCCACATTCTTCCACCCTAGCTCTTGCTAGCATCTGATGTCCTAAAACCAGAAATTCATTCCTTAGCATGCAAATGGAATAAGGAAGGGGTCACATGAATTATTATGAATTAATTAGATTTATTTCCCACTCGGAGTAATGACACACACACACACACACACAGGAGAGGGAAAGGGTATAATTGTGGAAGGCAGATCCCTGTTTAAAACATTTTATAAACATTTTCTCCTCATCAGTAAATACTGGAAGTGTTATTGCATTTTGCGCATGAAAAAAACCAAGGCTCAAAAGAGTGAAATGAATTGCCCAAGGTCACACACATCACTAGTGAATGGCAAAGCCAGGATTCATGCATTGTAGCTCCTGCTGTGCTCTTTGCAACTTACACCTCTATTTTCTGATTTTGCCCCGTTCTGGCCCTGGCTGACATCTTTAGTAACCTGGACGTGGCTGCTCAGGCCTGTGTTTGCAGGCGTGGAAGGCTGGCTACCACCTTTGCTTTCTAAATAGGAAAGAAGGTCAATGTCCACACGATCACAGGACTAGACTCTTCCAATTTCTAGGCTGTTGACCTGGTGATAAGAACTTCCAAATTTCCTGTTTCCTTCGGGTCCTGCTCTTTCCTCATGAGACCACAGGTAAATCCCTACCATCCCAGAAGTGGGCTGGAGAATTTAAAGCATCTAGAAGGGGGAAGGCAAAGGTACATGAGAAATGGGCCTGGGACCCAGCTTGCGATGCAGAACAGGAACTCCCCTCTGCATCCTTTCACACACCCCCACTTAGCAGCCTGGAGAGGACCACAAAGAGGTTCCCTATTTTTATAAAATGATGGGCCCAGTCCTTTATAAAACAGGGCTGTGCAAAGGTAAAAATTACTGCCAATTTCATTCTACTTATCAAGCTGGAAGGAGCCTTGTGATCATGGAGTCCCACCTCCCTTGATAAATAGGGGACGCCCTTCTCAAAAATTGTAATTTTATTAAACAGGGGAAGGAAAATTATTCCCTAATGATGTTGCTGTATGAGCTAGATATCTTAATCAGTATTTCATTTAATCCCACTGCATCCAGGCTCTGGGCCCAGCACCTTCTATCCCCAGTCTGATGTACATTCTTGGACATTACTGTTTTGTGATTTAGATGCACTTTGCTTGTTCCGAAGTCCGTGGTGCACACATGTATCTCACCTACTTCTCTTCACTGTGATGGCTAGTGCTTTTTCACTCAGCCGCATGCCCAGTTCATCCTGCTCAGCTGCTGGGGGTGGTGATTCAAAACCACACCAGAGCCCCTGTGACTGACTCTGACCCAGGAGAAGGAAGATCTACGACCCAATCTGTAGTTGATTGCACGTGCACTCACATTTGTGTACATCGAATATCCTGGCCAGGAAACTTCTGGATCACTATTCTATTTAATATGTTTGTCCTATTATGGGTAGAAATGAAATAGAGCCCCTAGTGTTTTGAAGAAGACCAAATTAACACCCATACCACTCTAACTGTCTCAGGAAGTCTAGCCAATGAAGCCAGTGATGTGTTGTGTTTCCCTAACTTGAAGAGTATCAGACTTAATATTACATTCATGCTCACAGTGACTCTCTGATTTGGGTGATAAATATTTGAATCTGCTTTGCTAATGTGAGAAAAGGATCATACAGAGTCATTTAAACCAGGACTCCACTTTCCAAAGTTCCAGCTCAGGATGTAAGCAAGACCATCAGGAACCCACTTTCTTGTTTACAAAATGGAAATTTTCAGTCTGTGTGAGAATTTGTTAGCATAACAATTTGCCAACAAAGCTTGTTGATTCAGAGGTGTCTGCAGCATGATAGAATTCACAGCAGCTCAGTTTTAAATAAAGTTACACCTTTCTGAAGCGCTATCTGATGTTTTCATGACTCAGAAATTCTAACTTTATATCCACCCCCTTCCAAATCTGTTTAATATATTTTTTGAGCAGTCTCCCTCGTACAACCTTCTAAATACATTGCGATGAAAGCCCTATGCTACCACACAAAGTAAAGAAAGTTAAAGTAACTTTTTAGATAAAAATGTATAGATTATATTTCTAGAGTAAAGCTTTTATTTTTATTTTACGATTGCCAAGATTTTTCCCTTTCATGACAATCTCCAATACAGTACCTTACAGAACGCTCTTCTCTCTTGTTCTGTCCTCTGACATTTATTTGGAGAATTGCTTTTTACAAAGCACTTCTATGCATGTAAATTCATTTTGATTCTAATCCTGTGAGGTAGGTTCTGCATTAACAATATTACCCCCTTACCCATTTTTTTTTTATATGGAAAAGCAGGTCAAGAGATGTTAGTGGCATGTTCAAATTCATGTAGGTGCTGGATGGCAGAGAAAATATCAAAACTGGATCTCTGCACACCAAGCCATAGGTCAATTATAACATAACACATGGCTGCCAGGGTATAACAAGATCCATTTGGCCAAATTGATAAATATCGTTTATAGCTCTCTGTAAAATTTATACTGGTGTTTAGGCAAACCAAATAATACGAGGGTATAAAACACTCTACTTGGATGTCTATGGTAGCTACATTGCCTATTTTACATTGACTTCTATATTTTTGTTGAACAGAAACTAAATTCCTCATCTTTCAATTCTGACAACTCAGTTTTGTAGATGAGTACAAGAGGCTCAGAGAATTTAAATGACTGGTCCAAATGCAGATAACTAGTAAGTGGCAAAGCTAGAATGTGAACCAGATTAATCTCATCATCGTACTCTATGAGAGTCTTTTCACCATGTAACACTAAATCCACATGAATAAGATAAGAAAACCTTCCCTTTGCAATATTCCAAGTTGACATGGCTCAAATATCTTAAATATGTTGTCCAAGTCAATTATTGTATTTGTTTTCTCATTGTTGAAATGTTTGTATTTAGTTAGAATAATGTTAAGCTTGACTGTATGTTGATTTTACCTTTATTTCCAAAATACTTTAATGGGACAAAGTGTTTTCCTTGGATATTTTTCCTGTAAAAATTGAATATAAATGATGATCCAATAACAATCTCTGTAAAAATAATTTTAGAGATTCTACTTTCTGATAAAATACTATGGCTTTGCCACCTTCCTTTTTCTCCCTACTCTTAACAGTTCTGCTTTATATTTTTTAGTTAATAGGATTTATTTCTTCAAAAAATAATGGTCTCCATGACACTCCTGTAGCCTAAATTAGTTATACAGTTGCACTATGCATCTTCTTGGGTCACCCTTCATAAATGTAAATTATCTTCTTATTGCCTAAATTTAGAAAACCATATGCAGAAATTGACAGGTCATTTACATTCAGTTCAAAGAAAAGAATAGGCAGACAATTATGATTGCTTTGAAGTGTTGAGAAACATTTACAAATCAAATGATTCAAAAACAGGTTTTAAATTCCCAACTCCTGTCACTTCTTGATAAGTGTGGGAAGATCATTTCATTATTATTTGGAGCATTTGGAGTAAACGTAAAATTTAGGAGACTTGTTAATTTCCCCCCAAATAAATATATCGCAGCTTTCTATTGTAAAAATGAAATATATATTATGTTAATATATCTTCTCTTTATATATTTATCATAAAAGATAATTATGGATAACATTTTAAAAAACACTAAATGCAAATCTATTGCTGCATTAGTCAACGTTTTTAGTGGTAAGTAACCAAAACCAACAATGAATTTCTTTTAAGAATATAGGAGTTTATACAAAACACAAAGGCAGGGCTGGGCGCGGTGGCTCACGCCTGTAATCCTAGCACTCTGGGAGGCCGAGGCAGGCAGATTGTTTGAGCTCAGGAGTTGGAGACCAGCCTGAGCAAGAGCGAGACCCCGTCTCTACTAAAAATAGAAAGACATTAATCGGACAACTAAAAATATATAGAAAAAATTAGCCGGGCATGGTGGCGCATGCCTGTAGTCCCAGCTACTCAGGAGGCTGAGGCAGGAGGATCGCTTGAGCCCAGGAGTGTGAGGTTGCTGTGAGCTAGGCTGACGCCA
>CAUYRB010040348.1:0-62131 GCA_963574695.1 Propithecus perrieri
CTGGGAATCTCCAGGCCCTCTTGCATGGCCATGTAGACAGAATTTTCCTGAATGTGAGACTCTGAGTAACCCTTTAAAGTCTGCCCCCAGACAGCTAATCAAGGACTGTGGAGCTTAGGAGGCAAGTGGGCCTTTGCTCACCTAACTCGAGTAACTGGTTGCCATTGTCAGTTCCCAAACCAAGTATGTATTTTATTTATTTATTTATTTTATTAAGAGGGTACAAGTGCTTTTATTACGTGGATATCTTGTATAATGCTTAAGTCAGGGTTTTTGGTGTGTTCATCACCAGAATAGTGTTCATTGTACCCAACAGGTAAGTTTTTATGCCACATCCACCCTCTCACTCTCTCCCTGTCTCCCCTCTCCTTGGTTACTCATGTCCTCTGTGCCTGTGTGTACTCATCTGTTCGCTCCCACTTATTAGTGAGAACATGTAGTGTTTGGTTTTCCATTCCTGAGATACTTCACTTAGGATAAGGGTCTCCAGTTCCTGCCATGTTGCTGCAGATGACATTATTTCATTCCTTTTTATGGCTGAGTTGTACTCTATGGTGTGTGTGTGTGTGTGTGTGTGTGTGTGTGTGTGTACACACCACATTTTCTTTATCCACTCATGAATTGAAAGGCACTTATGTTGATTCCATATCTTTGCAATTGTGCCGTGATAAACATTTGAGTGCAGGTATCTTTTTGATAAAATGACTTCATTTCCTTTGTGTAGACACCCAGCAGTGGGATTGCTGGATCGAGTGGTTGGTCTACCTTTATTTCTTTTAAGGATCTCCATACTGTTTTCCATAGAGGTTGTACTAATTTGCAGTCCCATCAACAATGTATAAACGTTCCTTTCACTCTACATTCATGCCAGCATCTGTTGTTTTTGGACTTTTTTAATAATAGCCTTTCTGATAGGGGTAAGGTGGTATTTCATTGTGATTTTAATTTGCATTCCCTGATGATTAGTGATATTGAGTTTTTTTTATATGTTTGTGGGCCATTTGTCTATCTTTTTTTGAAATGCATTTGATTTTTAAAAACACTCTTTCTGAAGCTCTATTTAGAGATGACTGAGTCTCCTGGAATGTGTTTCCATTGTCAAGGTCAGGCTCAGGAGTGTCTCTGTGGACTCGTTGGTCTGGGGGTGCTGTGGGACAGTCTCATCACTCATTCATCCGTACGCTCAGCAAACATGTGCTTACTTGTGCCAGAGCCGGTAAGGGCAGGCTCCTCTGTGTTCCCACTACCGTGCTAAGCCCTGGGGCTATAGAGACAAGTGGAATGGGTTTTGTCAATAAAGTATTTTCGAAAGGGACCACATCTGTCATCTCTGTTTCCTGGCTTGTCCTAGGACCAGCACTTCCCAGTAACCCTGTGAATATGTAGATGAATGAAATAAACAATTCATTAGGAGAATTATTTGAGGATGAATTTGGAATTCAAATATGTAGCTCAAATCTGGATCCTGAAAAAGAAGTCTGGAATGTTCCATAGGCTTCTTTGCAGATCCAGCCCTTGGGGCAAGTTCTGAGAAGGTCACTAAGGTAATTACCCTCAGTCCCTGCTGCTTCTCTTGACGAGAGCACTCCTGACCCTGCAAAGCAAAGCACTAAAGGGTGATCACAGACAACAGTTGTCAGTATTTTGAGGGTCTCTGGGCAAATTTTTTAAAAGGCAACCTCTGTTGGTGAACATATTGCAAAGAGATGTCCCTCCCTCTGGACTAACCCAATCCATGAGAGGAATAGTGGCTCCCAGGCCAATTTAATTTCAAGCCCCATTCTCTTCCTTGGCCTGTGGATTTGTACATAACCATGGGTGGATCCAGGTGCCTTGGATGCTTCCAGGTCA
This sequence comes from Propithecus perrieri, assembly GCA_963574695.1. NCBI lineage: Eukaryota > Metazoa > Chordata > Mammalia > Primates > Indriidae > Propithecus > Propithecus perrieri. The sequence goes on from CAUYRB010040348.1 coordinate 1,852, forward strand.
TTGGTGATCTGCTGTGATCCTATCTCTGCCCATCTGAACTCTGCATAGTGTTCCCCTCCAGCCACGGGGCTCCATCTGGCCAGCACTGAGTTTGAGGCTCATTCTCTTCCCTCCTGGGAGACCCCACCCCAGGCCTCCACACCCCAGCTAAGAGGCCTGCAGACAAGATTAAGACAGGTGCCTCCCTCCTCCCTTCTCTCTACAGAACAGACCAGATGCTGATCACCTATGAGGGCCCAGGAGGGAGAGAGGAAGGAGCTGACACTCTTCCCATAAAGCTACTGTTATTATGATCATCACAGCACTTAGCGAGTAACCTGGAGCGCTGAGTTCACTGGGGCACATCAAAGCCAATCAAAGCCAGGATTCCAGCGCCTTTGTTGTTCCAAGTGCTGGTTTGTTTCCCTGTGCTGTTGTGCATTCATTTCAGTTATTCCTTTAGAGCAGAATTTAAGTTGTTTATTGATTTGGGCTGTAAATTGCTGGGTAATGCTCTAGGCAGAAGCTTAGATAACAGTACAAATTCCACATCTAGCAGCAGCCACTCCCCTCAACCTCTGTGTTTCCACCTATAGTGGCAATGTCTTAAGCATCTTTGCTTTCAGGTATCATTTTTTTCCCCACTTAAAGCAATGCAATTTGCTCTTTCCAAGAGCTCCTTTCATATTTCTATTCCATGTTTTATTTCCTCTTCTTTGTAAATTCCCTTGGTAAGACTCCACATTCAGCCCCTCTTATTAAAGAATTGAGGATGGGATACTGTTAAAAAAGTGACTTTGTGATTTAGAAAATTGTCCTCTTCTGTGACTTTAACCCTTTTTTCCTGCAGTTACCAACTAGAGAGATCATTCAATTTAATAGATATTTACTGTGCACCTACCATGTGCCAGCCACTTTTTGGGTGGTTGGGATACATCAGTAAACAACACAGATAAATTCCTTCCATCACGATGTTTACATTCTCATGAGGGAGACACAAAATAACCAATAAGCATGCATGGTGTGCTAAAAGGGAGTTAGTGCCTTAAAGTAAAATGCAGTGGGGAAAGTACAGAGATTGGAAATGCTCGTGGTAGAATTAGTTTATAGTTTTAAAGAGAGTGGCTAGTGTAGTCCTCATTGAGGAGGTGATTTATTGACAAAGGCTTGAATGAGGTGAGAGACATTTAGGGTAGACAAAAAGGGGAGGAGGGAAAACTTTCCACACAGGGGCAGCCAGTGCAAAGGCCCTGAGGCAGGAGTCTGTTTGCTATGTTCAAAGAACAGCAGAGAGGTCAGAGGGCCTGGAGCTGAGTGTGTGAGGGAGAGGGTGGGAGGAGATAGAGTCAGGGAGATGCCTGGAACCGGAACTTGCAAGGCTCCAAGGCCATTGTAAGGATTTAGGCTTTGCTCTACATGACATGGGGAGCTGTTGCAGAGTTTCGAACAGTAAGATGACTTGTTTGCATGTGAAAAGGATTCACCCCAGCCAGGGAGTTGAGAATAGACTGTGGGAAGCTATTGCCAATGCAAGATAGGGCAGATAGTGACATCTGCCAGGGCAGAGCTGGTGGAAATGGTTGGATTCTGAACATTTTTTAAGATGCAGCCAGCAGGTTGCTGGTGGATCAGTAGTGGAAGTGAGAGAAAGAGAGGGGTTTAGGCCCGGGCAACTGGAAGGATGGGGTTGGTGCCACCTGAGATGGGGAAGAATGTAGACAAAGCGGTTTACTGGGGGTGATCAGCAGTGTAGGTAGCGTTGGACGGCATGAGGAAATGGAAAAGACAGCTTTGAGTCAAACGGGCCTTAATTGCCCCACTGGTTAGTTCTGTGACCCTCAGAAAAATATTACTACTTAACATCTCTAGGGCTCAGATTTTATACTCTTCACATGTAGATGATTTTCTCCACATACACTGCCCTGGGAGATGGAGGTGAGGATTCAGTACTAGAGTGTGTCCTGGAAGCAAAGTGAGCCACACAGGTGAGTCCCTCGATATATGTTTCCAGAAAAGCCAGGGACCCATTCTAATGTCAACTCATAGACTGTCCTGGTTGACGTGAAGTAACTTACTTCCCCCACTCTGGACCTCAGTTTCCCTGTCTCTAGAATGAGACAGTTGACATGATTAACCTTTCAGATCTGTTCCAGCATTAAGGGTGCATGAGTGTGGGGATCTCAGGGTCAGGGGGGCTCTGCCTTCCAGCTAGCTCGTGTCTTGCCTCATACTGGGAATTCACATGTGTGTGTGCATGCCTGTGCACACGCGCGCACACACACACACACACACACACACACACACACCACAGAGCTCAGCCCAGTTCCGAAGGTTTTCTCCTGTTTGGACAGATCCCACCTCCCTGGGCATGCCAGTGCCTGCATCTGGCGAGGCTCTTCTTAGTTGGCGACACACAAGTCCCCATGTTGTTTATCTCCTTCCTGTCCGGCCCATAGCCTGGGCAGCCCTGGCCTTTCCTGGTGGCCACACCAGACAGGGAGAGCTCTCTAGGCAGCCACTGTTAGCCGAGGATAACCACAATCAGTGCCAAGGAAACGATCTCCCTTCCTCTTTGCAGCATTTCCAACAAGAGAGGAGCAAACATCCCAAATCTATGGCACCGTTTTTATTTACACTGAAAGGCACCCAGGTCAGGAGAGAAACAACAGGTTTACATACTTCTGAGGTTCTTAGCCCTGCGTGCTTCCTCCGTCCCTTTCATCCCCTCCCTCAGGGCAGCCTGCACCTCTGCCTGGCTGGTCCTTCTGTGCTGAGTCCTCCGTGCATCCATCTCATTAGGCTTTCTTATCTACCCTCTGCAGAGGAGTGGGCAAGATTGGTAGCTGCATAGCCATTTGGAGGGAGTGAATCACTTTAAATCTAGTTGATTTCCTTGCAAACTGCATTATGCTTCTGTGATACAATTTTGCAAACAGCCTGATGTTTCCCTTCTGTTCTATCTGTTATAACAATTGTTGGCATTGTACTGACCTATCTAGCTTTATTTTTTGAACTGTCTCTATAAACTTTTTGGTTTTTCTTTAGGTCATTAAATCTTCTTGTTTCTAAAATACTGTTTGACCCGAACTTTCTAGTATACTTTATTGTCAGTTTTATTCTGCCTCATTTTACTCCCTGGCATCATCCCTGACCATCCATTTGTCATAGCGTTTACCACACTATCTCAAAAGGGCCTGTCTTCCTCATCAGACGGTAAGGCAAGAATTGGGTATTGGCCAGCTCTGTGGATGCGGCAGACAGTTCAGGGGCAGAAACCCCATGCGAGCTCAGGGAACATTTGTAGAATAAATGAAGGAATTGAAAAATGAATAAGTATACTACAGAAAAGATGATCATGAATTCACTTATGCTCCTACCCAGGAAAGTCTGTAAACATGTTAGTGTCTTTGTGTCTCTCTAAACCTTAGTCCATCTTATAATGCACAGAGTCCTGAAAACCAGGTTACTTTTCTGACCCAGTTAACTCTTGGATCAGAAAACTCTAGACCTGCAAGTTCCAGAGAACTCTAAGGTATAAAGCCATCCCAACCAGGGCAGGCAAAGCCACCCAAGCCACAGCCTCTTCTGGCCCCTGGGGAAGGATGGCCAATTGGATAGCCTCTGAGCTCCATCCTGCTGTTGTAGAGAGTTACTTGATTGACTCACTGATGCATCCAGTCAGTCAGCAGCTGTTCATGGAGTGCCAGCTGCAGAACACTGTGCTGCAGGGCATGGATGTGTCGCTGAACACGACTCCCTTCCAGATGTGTAGGATTTAGCAGGCAAGTGAACAGAGGGTCCAGACAAGGCACTCAACACTGACTCATGACACCAGGGTGGATTGCCCAGAGGTAATGCCTAGACTGAGATGAGTCAAAGTGAATGGAGGGATGTCATTGTGCTGGAGAGACAAGTGGGTTCCCGCCAGCTTATCTAGGGACGAAGGCCCAGGAAGGAGAGAGCATGTAGTGCTCCAAAAGGCACTCACACTGGCTGGATCTGAGCGTGATGGGCAGAGGGCTGATCAGGAACTGACTCCTTGAGGGGCTGAGCCCATAGATGTTCTGTCAAGGGTATAGATCTTTTGGAGGAAGCAATGGTGAGCCCCTGCAGAGTTTTAAGCAGAGAGGTGATAAGATCAGACCTGCATTTTAGGCTGCTCATTCTGGCTGTTGGGTGGAACATTGTAGGAGGCAAAAGTGAAAGCAGAATGACCAGGTAGGTGGCCGCTGTGGTCATCCAGGCAACAGAGGATTGTGGCTGGACCAGTAGAGCAGGAGACGGGGCTGGAGAGCAGCGGCCCGATTACGAGAGTTGTCTTAGGTCATTAAATATGAAATGTTTGCTTTTTAATCAACAGTTACTACGTCTCAAACAAGAAGCAGTACGATTAATATAAGTATGCCCCTAAATTATTGTCACAGTTTACCATCTTAACGGTCAAAGCTCATCATTATTCACCTTGGTCTTAGGTCACCTATGTGGTTCATTTTCAAGATTAAAATTACCAGAACAAAACTTCTCAAACCGTCAAGGTACTGTGTGTTCATTAGCCACATGCTTCCCAAACGCTTCATTGACATTACGAGCTGTCTGCACTGCATTGGTTCCATAGCAAAATTCGTGTTTGAAAATAACATGAATTTTTGATTTATCCATGGTTTCACAAAAATTGCTCTAAAAAAATTTGAAAGATAATCACAAGCCAAACTGTGCATTTGAAAGAATGAGGATGTACCTTCACAATAAAAATAAAACAAGAAGTGTCAAAGTGAAATGTCAGAGATATCAACTGTCAAACTTAAGGAAATCAGACATTTCATACTTAATAACCTAATAAAAGGTAAAATCAACAGGCCTTGGCAATTTGTTAGATCAGGGCTTGGCATGCAGTGACCTATGGGTCAAATCTGGCCCACTGCCTAGTTCTGTGAGTTTTGTTGGAACATTCACATTACAACTGTAGGGTTGAATAGTTGTGATGGAGACCCTAGGGCCTGCAAAACCTAACATGTTTCTATATGGTCCTTATAGAAAATATTTGTCCACCCTTGGGTTAGATGCAAGGCACTGGGGGAGGTGAGGGAGAGGAAGGATTTGGAGGTGCCAGCCAGGTTTTATGTTGCTGCCTGCTGTTGAGACGGAAACCCAGGAAGTGGAGAAGGGGCTGCCCTGGCCCTTGTAGCCAGGCTGGGCCCTGACACTTTGCCTGGCTCTTCCTAGACTCTTCCCCTGGGTAACTGATCCCTGTTCTCCCTTCCCTGTGTCTAGCTGTGACTCTGTTAGGATTTGACTATTCATACGACACCTTGACCTTGCCTTCACCTGCTGCCCCCACCTACATTGACCATGGGCCTGGGTCTTGGGGCCAACGGCCACCTTCCTGGGTCTTTCCATGCGCATGTTACCCCTATCTTCAACCAGAACTGGATGCGGTAATTTTCCCAGCCCTGCACCAGACAGTCCCTCTTCTCTCGCCTCCCACACACCCTCCACCAGCTGTGTTGCTGAGGTCCCACAGCCTTTCTGTCCACTAGAGGCTGTTCCAGGGGACCAGATGGCACCGGGCTGATGCTTCCCTTGTTCTCTCTCTTCCTCTCCCTACCTCCCCTTGAGCAATGGTAACCTGCAGGGATGTGGGCTGCGGACTGTCTTTCTTGGAGGCCAGGGAACAATCCCCGCTGTCTCTTTCTAAGCAGGTCATCCTTGGTGGGTGTGTAAATCCACTTTTCTACTTGCCAAAGTGACATTGTCATGATGCCCAGAGTTATTAAGTGGCATCTTTGGGCACTTACTTTTTAACCAAAGAGGAGTAGGCTGGGAAATGTCAATAGCGATAATGTATAGTTATGTCTCCAATACCTTTTGATCGAACACGATGGAAACGGTGAGCACTGCAGAGCCCTTTGCTGGGAATTGCCAGTTAAAAAATTTGTTCAGTCTCATGGGTTTTTAACTGTATACTCTGAATGTCTTCAATAAAATACTGGCTGCGTGGCCCTCAAACTGACTAGGGAACGTCAGAGCCTCAGGTTGGCTCTGCTGCCCTCAGCTCACATCTGTGAGCTCAACGTTTCTCCAGCTCATGAGCCCAGAAGTACCCTCTGTCAGAAGCACAGAAGAGCCTGTCCTGCTGTGCCGAGACCACCATGCTGATAATGGGGTTGTATCATCCCCCACGCAGGAGGACCTGCCCTAATACCTGTGGACAGATGTTTGAATGGAAGGAAGGAAGGAAAGAAGGAAGAAAGGAGAGAAGAGAGGGAGGGGTGGTCTGGTGAAGTCAGAACTTAGATTCTGGGGTAGTCACCTGGTAAATGTCCCCCAATTCCAAACCTGGGCTACAGGCTAGAATTTCTCCTGGAGTCTCAGGCTGACAGATGATAGCTTCATTCTCACCACCATGCTGTCTAGTGCCACCTCTTTATTGGCAAGAGAGATCCCTGTCTGGGGCTCAACAGCTGTGTCTGCCCAGAAAAGCCCTTTCCTGCTGAGGAAGGAGATTTCATTCAGACCATCGTGGGCACAGGAGTTGGGGGAGGGTCGTTCCACTGCTGGAGAGCCCATCTATCAGCTGGAGTGCTTGCCTGGCCCAGGGCAGGCTGGGCTTCTACTGCCAGGATCATTCCCACCCCTGTGTCCTTGCTGGCTGCTCCTTAGCTAGTTGCACCTTGTTTCTCTTATTTCTGTCTTCTTGTGGGCACCCTGCTCAGTGTACTTTTTACACCTATTTTCCCAAATCCTACAACATTAATTAGCTGTTAATTAAATAATTCATTGTTTAATTTGACAAATGTTTGTTGAGCAAAGATGCTGCACACTGGATATATGAGGATGAAGAAAACAGATGTGTGCCCTCTACTCCTGGAGCTTATATTTTAATGAAGGAGACAGAAATACCCAAAGAAAAGACTAATTATATTTTGTTTATATAAAAAACTAATCTCTACTGTCAGCTGTCAAAGTAGGCATTACCTTTGGGGCCTTAGTGAGTGGAAGAGGTGTGGGTTGGCTTCTGGGATGCCCTAGAAGGCAGAGAATGTTCTGCATGTTGCTCAAGATGCTGTTTACACAGGTGTGTTCAGTTTGCGCAAATTCATAGAGATTATGCTACATGCAAGTTTCTTGGATATTAAACTTTGATTAAAAGTTAAACAGCTAATTAAAAAGTTAATTAATTATAATCATAGTAAGTGCTGTGAAGAAGAACAGAGTATGAGAATGTAGCAGTGGACTTTCCCTGGGAGTAAAGGGGGTCTTTCCTGAGAAAGCTGCATTTTATATGGGCTCTGAAGGACCAGGGGGAGATATCTGGGGCCAAAGGGTAATGCAAGGAGAGCACTCCAGGCAGGGGAGCTCTGAGTTGGGCAGGACTGTGACCTATGGACAGAAGCTGGGGGAAGACCGGGTGGCTGTAGCAGAGGTGAGGATCTAGGGTACCTGGTGGGAGGTGAGGCCAGAGCACAGCCAGGAGAGGCCAGGGGAGGGGTCATTCTCTTTATGTGAAGAGTAATGGGAAGTCCCTGATGGGTGCGCTATGGTCTGAATGCATGTGCCCTCCCCACGCCCCAAGTTTATATGTTGAAACTTAACCTCCATGATTTGATTTGAGGGGTGATTAGGTCATTTGAGAGGTGATCAGGTCAGGAGGGCTTCGCCCTCATGAATGGGAATAGTTCCCTTATAGAAATTATAAAAGAGGTTTGAGGGAGCCCCTTGCCTCTGCTGCCACTTGAGGACACATAGAAGACGCCATCTCTGAGAAACAGGCCCTCACCAGACGCCAGATCTGCTGGAGTCTTGCGCTTGGACTTCCTAGCCTCCAGAACTGTGAGTTTCTATTGTTAATAAATTACCCAGTCTAAGGTATTTTGTTACAGCAGCCCACACAGACCAATGCAGGTGTAAGCAAGAGAGTGCCAGGATCTAATTCAGGTTGTAATGAGATCCCTCTGGCTGCCCAGAGGGGAAGTACAGAGACCAGTGAAAGGGCTGCGACATTTTTCCCAGGGGAGCTGAGGGCAGCTTGGACAAAGGTGTGAGCAGCTAAGATGGAAAGAAGTGGGCGACTGCCCCTGGGCTTGGGCTCCCCTTCCTGGAGCATCTGCCCTCAGCCTTCTTGCATAGCAGTTTGGCAACATCTATCAAGAGCTCTCAACACAGGCATACCTTTTGACCCAGGAATTCCACTTCTAGAAATATGTTCTAATGGAAATCTGAACGATGTAAACATTGTCATTCTCAAGGATGCTCGCGTTCGTTCTCTTTTGCTGCCGTAGCAAATGACCACAAACTTAGTGGTTTGAAACAATGTAGATTTATTCCCTTACACTTCTGGAGGTCAGAAGTCTGAAATGCATCCTACTGGGCTAAAATCAAGCTGTGAGCAGGGTGCAGTCTTTCGGAATCATCCAGGGGAGAATCCATTTCCTGGCCTCTTCCAGTTTCCAGAGGCTGCTTGTATTCCTTGGTCTGTGGCCCCTTCCTCCATCTACAAAGTCAGCAGTGTGGCATCTTCAACCCCCCGCTCCCCTTCTCTCCCTCTCCTCTTCTCCCCTGCTCCCCCATCTAGGGAAATGCAGGCAGTTAGAAACTATAATATTAATAATCAGTACATATGATTGAACTACCAGGTATAACAAATGCTATTACTTCCTTGCCATCTTATTTTTCTTAATTGTTCATCCTTTTTACACGTCGAGCAAAACATAATACATTTTACAAATTTGCATAACTTTCTACTAAATATTACGGCATCAACATGGTGCCTGTTATAAGCAGTTATTCATAAGCATCTTAATGGTGGCAGATGTGATGAGGAGGAAGAGATTATTTAACCATTTTATTCTATGGGATACTCAGGTTGTTTCCAACCTTCCGTCATCACAAGTAATGCCGTGATGAACATTGTGGTGGGCAGAATATGCCCCCCCTCAAAAATACTCACATCCACATCCTAATCTCCAGAATCTCTGGATATGTTGCCTTACATGGCAAAAGGGACTTTATAAATTAAGGCACTTAAGTTAATTAAGTGATTAAATTAAAGATCTTGAGATGGGGAGATTAACCTGGATTATTCAGGTGGGCCCAGTGTATATAAGGGTCTTTATAAGAGAAAAATGGAGTCAGGAGGAAGAGGAGAAACTCCTCCTCTCTCCTCTCCCTGTCTCTCTTTTTCTCTCTCCCTCTCCTGTCCAGCTGCAGGCAGAAAAGTTTGGGAACCAACGAGATAGGTGACCCATTCAGATAGTAAAAGATGTAGAGGAAGAGGACAAATAATGTGAATTTCCTTGGAAAATCTTTGGCTACATTTTCTGGAAAACATATAAATGTAGGAGTAAATGGCTTATTAATTATGATCCTCTCACCTTGCTAATTAAGCAATAAAGGCCCATCAGGCAGTGCATTTGTGGGCGATTAGAGCTGTGTTTGGTGGAGTCAGAAACTTCCAACTGAAGATTAAGTGGTTTTCACCACCTGAGAGATGCATTAATCACCTGGAGCTTCCCTACCTGGTGGATTTGGTTGCTCATTTGGAATGCCATTTGCACATTCCAGTGAGAAATATCTGTGCCTGCTGAGTAGGGCTCCTGTGTGAAGGGTAGTTACGCAGCAAGGACAAGCAGGATTTCTAGGTGTGAGATCCTGACTCAATACAGCATCTGTCCAAGGGTCACCTTTGTGCTACTTTCAAGGCAGTACAGATGGGAGAGATGCCCCAGACACCGATGACATGCGCTGGCTGTCCTGCCAGGTGTAAGGATTGGATGTCCTTCCAAGGGATGAAGGGAGACAATGTGTGGTAGCAGAAACACATTGGTTTTAGAGACAGGCAGGTCTGAATTTAAATACTAACTTCATTCCTTACTGTGAAATGTTGAGCAGGTTGCTTCAACTTGCTGATCTTCAGTTTCTTCCTCTGTAACATAGACATATTAATTTGCATTAGTCAGCTATTACTATTTAAGAAAGTGGACCCAAAATATCATTGGCATACAACTGAATAAATAAATAAATGAGCATTTGTTAGCTCGTTTATGTACGGGTTGGATGATCCCGGCTGGGTTTCTTTACATATCTGCAGGTTGACTCGGGGTCAGCTGGTCCAGGCTGAGATGGCTGGCCCGACTCTTGATGCAGTTCTGTAGACCTGCAGCTGTTCTAGTGTCCCCCTCTTTCCTCTTAGAACCAGTGGGCTAGTCAGGGCTTGGTGAGTGAAGGCAGCAGCATAGAGGATAAGTGGAAATAGGCAAGGCCTCTAGTCTCAAAGCTGACACACCATCACCTCTGCCTCATCCTATCAGCCAAGAAAGTCACAAGGCCAAGTCCAAAAGCCTTGCCTTTCTTTTGGTGGGAAGAATTGAAAAGTTACTTAGCAAAGAGCCCTGACAAAGAGAGGGTGACATTTTTGGCCAATAGTATGATCTACCACATAATTCGTTTATACAATTGCTATTTTTTAGGAGGACGTGTACTAGGTGTGACTTGACTCTGCTAGGTGCTGGACATAGAGTTCTGAACAGGGCACCTTAATGCAACATAGAACCTAGTGAACATGTCAGACATTAAGGAAATAATCATCTATGTGCACAAAAATTAATTAGTGACAATTGTCTTAAGTTGCAAAGGAAAAGTAAGGGATTATAATAAGGACTTACAAGGTGATCTAATATTAAGTCTTGAGCAGAGTACCCAGAACATAGTAGGCCTTCAGTAAAGCCAGATCACTGTGCACAGCCATAGAGTATGTGCATTGTGCAGAGATTTCCAGTCAAGGTGGGAGGTTAAATGCATGCTCTGCTCACCTTGCATGCTGGTATGGGGCTGTGAGGCTGCCCTGCAGTAAAGGGTAGTGCCCTCCCTCCCCAGCCCAAACATCTCTCCGAGTTTATGGTGCACCATCTGTAGGATGCTCCCCATGGGCAGATATCTTGTGCCCTGCAGGAGCCTAAACTGGGATGCGGAGCTGAGTGGTCTGCTGAACTGGGCGTAGCTTGTGCCCCACCTTCCCAGGCCAGCATCTGGTACCCTGAGTTAATACACGCAGGAGGAAAGGGATCCTACAAGGGGGAGAAGGGAACATCTAAAGGTGGGGGTGAGGAAGGGTCTTTGGCTAATGGATTCTGGGTGGTGGTAACTGTCTCTCTGGGGGGACTTTGTGAGACCTCCAGCACAAGTCATGCTGAGAACTAGGTGATACAGTGTGAAAGAATATCAGGCAAAAGAGCCCTCTGCTTATTTCTGCCTAGAGCACAGCACGGCTCTGGCCCAGAGAGCCCTGAACAAAACCCACCACCATGAGCATCAGGGAGTTCTGCTGCCCTGGGTGCTCAGAGGTAGTACATGAGCTAGTGAGGCTGAGGCTGGAGGAGAGAAACAGGTAGGAGCGGGTTGGTGGGATAAGGTGCAGGTTCAGTTATTTGGTGATACTCAAGGGATAGCAGAAATCATTAGCTGATTCATGTAGGGCCTTCCAAAGACGCTACCGTTCCCCAGATGTCTTGTGACTTTTATCATTCCGTGCCTTTATTCAGCAATTATTTATTGTGTACCTGTTGTGCGTAGGACTTTGCAATGTGTACTTTAAGACACAAAGATGAATAAGGCAGGAGTGTCCCTGCCCTCAAATAGCTTGCAGTCTATTGGGAAAGAAGGCATTGAGCATCTAATTTCATAGTGAGTGATTTATTCACAATAATTTCTGCCTAACATGTCTGAGGCTGCTTCATCATCTCTGAAGTTGAAGTAATAAATTGAGTCTCCTGCTAAGAATGTTGTAAGGGTTCAGTGAATTGCACTATGTAAAATGCTTAGCACAGTGCAGGCATGTGGTTAAGAGTTTAAATAGTGCTTATTCCCAGAAGAATCCAGGACACTTGAAGGATCCTGGGGTTAGCAGCTCAGACAGCTCTCTGCAGCCCAGGAGGGACGCCTCTGACCCCAAGCCCCAGTTTCAAGAACTGGACTTCAGTTTATGACCGTTGGCATTCTGGCATTCAGGTTTTATTTGAGAGCCAACCCAGAGGGACATGGAAGAAATTGGATTTATTTTTATGACAGTTCTTAGTTTAGCCTAGTGATCAATCATATGTCAAGATGCTGTTTTGAAAAGAAGCAGGTTATAGGTGGACTTTGGGGACCTAGCTCCGCTTACGAAGTGAGTGGAGACAAACACATCACTTACTGTCTCTGCTCCTCAATGTTCTCACCTGTAAAGTGGAGGATAATAATACCCACCTCAGAGGGTTCTGCCGGGATTCAGTGTAATAATAGACGTGAAAGCCCCCAAAATGTGCTTGCCCAGCAGCCAGTGGGCACTCAAGAAATGCAAATCCCCACCTCTAATGTCTTCGAGTGTTCAATGGAAGGCACTGAATTGACTATTTAAGCCATTTTGCTGCATCAATACTAATTAAGACAATTACAATCATGAGACCAAGTGCCATGTACCAGTGCGGACACTGCAGGCCACCAGGAAAATATATCACAACCATAAAGCAGACGTGGTGTTCAATAAATACTTCATACCTGATTAATCATCCCTACATCTGTGCAGTGCTTCAGAGTTAATGAAGCCATCTCACTCTCGTTGGTTAGTAAATGTTCACAACAAATAGGTGAGGTTGACGTGAACCCGTTGGACAAGTATTTCTGAACACCGTGAGTGTGACAGAGGCAGGAAGTGTAGAGTGGAGGGGTGCCTCAGCCCCCAGGAATCACAGAAAGCTTCTTCGTGGACACAGTGTCAAAGCTGAGTCTTGAAATGTGACTAGGAGTTTTGCAGGTGAAAGAAGAATCCGTTCTGTAGGGCAGCAAAGGCAGTAGGAGCAAACAGACCCAAACATATAGTGGCTCAATACAGCGTGTAAAACGTCATTTTTTTTTTTTTTGAAACAGGGTCTCTCTCTGTCGCCCAGGCTGGAGTGCAGGGGCATGATCATAGCTCACTGCAACAGGGCTCAAGTGATCCTCCTGCCTCAGCCTCCCGAGTAGCTGGGACTACAGGTGCACACTACATTGCCTGGCTAATTTTTCCATTTTTTGTAGAGACTGGGTCTTCCTACGTTGCTCAGGCTGGTCTTGAACTCCTGACCTCAAGCGATCCTCCCACCTCAGCTTCCCAAAGTGCTAGGATTATAGGCGTGAGCTACCACACCTGGCCTAAGACATCATTTTTAATAAACTTTTAATTTTGGAGTAATTTTAGATTTATAGAAAAGTTGAAAAGGTGGTACAGAGAGTCCCCATCTACATAGTTCCACCTAATATTAGCATCTTATGTTACCATGGCACATTTATGGGTTACTATGGGTTACTAAACAACAGATTTTATTTGGGTTTCACCAGTTGTGCTTTTTCTGTTCCGGAATCCAGTCCAAGATACTGCATTGCATTTAGTGTGCTATCTTGGATTGATAAACAGGATGAACAGTCTTCTCCTTGGTCACTCAGGCACCTAGGTGGACAGAGGCCCTGACAGCCCCAACACATGGCTTCCAAGGTTGTCCTGGTCATCTCCACCCTGACAAGCCGAAAGGGGGAAAGAGCCTGGAGGTGTGCACCTGGGGTGTTTAGGGAAGAGCCTGAAGTCCCAGCCATCACGTCCGTTCCCATTTCATGGTGAAAAGTAGTCTTGAGGTTCCAAACTTTCTGCTCAGTTTTGCTGTGATCCTAAAGCTGTTATTAAAATAATACAATCTTTTAAAATAGAACCTTAGCTTGAAGCCACACATAGCCAAAATGTGGGTAGGAAATTATTCTCTACCTGAGTAGCTCCTTCTCAGCTACAGCTGTATGCCATTGAAGGGGAGAACAAATTTGGTAGAGAGCGAGTTGTCTGTGCCACAAGGAGGATGTGCGAGTGTATTTGAAGCAGAGAAAACTGCATTAATAAAAGCAGAGAGGAAGGGCAAGAGATAACATTGCCCTTTTATAAGCAGGAAGGTTACAGGACTCAGCTGGGATGGCACTGCCGTTAAGCAGTGTTGCGGGGACTCAACCCCGTGTCTGCCTTGGCACCCACTCCAACCTGCATTCATTCCCCTGGTCCAGAAGGTCTTCAGATTGACAGGCTGATCTGGCAGATGAGCCACAGAGATGTGTTTGCATCTCATGAATTTCTTTAAGGGCATTTTTATCAGAAGTTTTATAACTGTTCAATTTAGGAGGAAAGCTTTTCCCCAAATTCCTTCATTCTACCTGAAAAGAGCAAGTGATGAGAGAGGAGGAGAGCTGCTCTGAGGGCCCCACTTGGTTTGCTTTTCCCACCAGACTCCGGGCTGCATCTGTGCCCAGAGGCGCAGTCACAGCTGGGCATGATGAGGACGAGTGTGCATTAGAGACAGTGTCTGCCTGTCATCTTGTATGTGATGCTGGCGTCTGTTTATTTCTGGCTGGATGGAATATAATTGCTCCCCAGGCTGACAGTGACAAATGGCGGTGTGGGGCGTGTATTCCTCTGAGTGGTGGGATGGGCTTGTGCACCTAGGCTGACAAAAACAGCCCCTGTCATACAGTGACAGGGGGTCTGCTTCTAGGTTTGAGGCCTCCCAGGCACGGGCAGATTACCAGGCGGTGGGCTCTGAGCTGCTCAGGAGCTCGTGTTTGTGTCTTTTGGGACGTAAGGGACAGCCAGGGATACCCTAAGACAACCTTTTTCTCAGGTCCCAGCCCTGCCACGAAGGACTCAGGGCACCAGGACACCAACTGCAGCTTGATACACAATGGAGGACTCTAATTCTTCTGTGGAGCTGTCAAAATGGAAATACAGTCGACCCTCAGTGTCCTCGGGGGATTGGTTCCAGGACCCCCTGTGGAAACCCAAACCCAAGATCACTCAAGTCCCTGATATAAAATGGTGTAGTATTTGCATGTAACCTACACACATCCTCTCTCATATGCTTTAAATCATCCCTAAACCACTTATAATATACAATGTAAATGATATGTAAATAGTTGTTATAGTTGTTAATAGTTGTTATTTTTTATTGTTGTATTATTATTTTTTTATGTTTTTTCCTAAATATTTTTGATCCGTGGTTGATTGAATCTGTGGACGTGAAACCCACGAATATGGAAGACAGACTGTAGCTTTATTGGCTTTTTCTGTCTTATTTTAAAAATGATACGTGTCTTTTGGGGAAAATTTGGACGGTGCAGAAAAGTGAAAGGAGAAAGCAAAGCTGGTCCCAAATACTCTTAGCCATACCTAACCACTTTGGAATTCTTCTGTTTCCTTCTGTGCAAGAGGCTAGATAGCTACTGGGCACACGGCCAGGCTGCACCTCTCAGCACCCCTTGCTGTTAGGGGTGGCCACATGGCTACTTTCTAGCCAGGGGTGTGGGCAGAAATGAGCCACCTCTGGCCCTGGCCATTAAAACATCCCAGATCCACTGTCTCTTCCCTTTTCCGGTGGCCAGATGCAGGGGGCCCAGTGGAGGACTTCGAAACTCTTTGGCACAGTGGAGCCACTGATCGAAGAAACGTGGGAGTAAAGCAGACCAAACCTCACTGCAGGTGCAGATGTGACTGTGACGGGAGCAAAAAACAAAGCTTTCTTGTGTTAAGTCTCTGAAGGTACAGACGTTAGCGTGTGCCCTGAATAGAACCCCTTCCAAACCACTAGTTCCGGCACGTGCGTGCATACACACACACGTACCATAGTGGAGTCACGTCTTGAATTCTGTTTTGCAACCTGCCTTAGTCTCTCAAAAATGATATGAACATCTCTCCATGATAAAGATATATTTATCCAATTACCTTAATGTCGCATATTATTCCTTTGTGTGTGTGTACCATAATTTATTTAATGACTCCTCTATTCTTGGATGTTTAGGTTGTTTTCTTACTTTTCTATTTTTTAAGCACTTCTGTTATGAATAGGCTGGTACGTATCTTTGTGCATGTATCCAACCATTTCTTTAGTGTATCTTCCTAAAAATTGTAATTACTTAACCACATTTAAGTGGTGTTGGATCATCATAGGAATATCTCCTTGGAAAAGAGGTACTGATGTGTAATTCTATCAGGAGTATATGAGAGATCTAATTTTTCAAAACCATCAACTGTCTGAATACTAATCTGATAAGTGAAAAATAATGGCTCATTTTAATATATTATTCTTTGTTGATTGATAATACTGAGCAACTTCTTCATGTTTATTGGACCTTTATATTACTAATTGCCTCCTCTTTATATATATTTTTTCTGTTGGGGGCTTTACACATTTATTGTTTTGTAAGAGCCTTTTGCATATTAAGGATAATATATTGTTAATATGCTTTTCAAGTTTAGTTTTTAACATATTTATGTTATTCACATTCTTCCATAAAGAAGTTTCTAATTTTATTTTGGTCTTTCTTCCTTGCTTTTAGCATTATTACACTTTTAGGGAACCAAGGCCAGCATGTGAAAATATTCTCCAGATTTTCTTCTACTACTTTTGCTGTTTTGTTTTGCCATTAAGTCTTTAATCTTTCTAGAATGCATTTCTATAGAAAGGTGATGTAGTCATCTGCCTTTAATTTACTCTAAGGGCCAGTAAGGGAGACAGAACAAAGCATACTCATAGCACTAAGAGAAGTTCAGGATGCCGTCCTATAGCCCTGGAGGAGACAGTTAGCACTGAGGCTGGAAGGATCGTTGGGGTCAGGTGATAAAGATGATGGACCCAGTGTAGAACCTGCTGAGTCTCAGGTGACTGGGGAACATTGAAATGTGCAGATGAAAAACTGGGTGTGGGATGAATTTGGGTGCCTAAATCCAAGTACTGGACCTTGGAATAGAATGAAGAGAAATGAAGAATATGTCCATAAACATTCCTGCATAAGAATGTTTATAATAGCTTTATTTATAATAGCCCCAAACTAGAAACAACCTAAATGGCCATCCAAAGGAGAATGGATAAATAAACAAACTGTTATATTATATCCACACAATGGAATACTATTTAGCAATAGAAAGTGAACAGCTATCGGTACACTCCACAATGCGGTTTAACCTCCAAACCTTTATGTTGGACAAAGCTAGATACAAAAGAGTGTATACTGTATGATTCCGTTTATATCAGCAGTCCCCAACCTTTTTGGCACCAGGGACCACCTTCATGAAAGACAATTTTTGCACGGACCGGGGGGGCGGACGGGATGGGTTTGGCATGATCAAGTGCATTACATTTATTGTGCACTTTATTTCTATTATTATTACATTGTAATATATAATGAAATGATTATATTAATACAACTCACTGTAGGTTGGGGATCCCTGATATGACACTCAAAAATAGTTAAAACTACTCTAATGCCGATAAAAGCCAGAACAGTAGATACCTATGGGGGTGTGGTATTACCTGGGATGGGAAAAGAGATGATTCTGGAGGGATGGAAATAAATGTTCTTTATATCAGTTTAAATGGCAGGTATGAGATGTGTACATATGTAGAGATTCATCAAGCTGCACACTTAAGATTTGTATATTTTACTGAATGAAAATTATAGCTCAAAAAATAAAATCCATAGGAATGGATAAAAATGTTCATTTTACAGATGAAGCAACTGAAGCCCAGAGAGGTGGGGTGATTTGCTCTGAGTTGATGTTTCAGACCAAGGGCTGCCTGATTTCAAGGCTGGAGCCAAGTGTTGATAGAATTGTGATTTCCTCAATCAGCCATAGGATGGAGGAAAGGGCCTAGGTTCCATCCCTAGAGAGAACCGCAGCCAGTATCAGGGTCACAGTTAATGAGGCTATAGTCCCAACAGAAATCTGGCATGTTAAATGTGGAAACTGAGGCAGAAATTCCATTATGTAGTTTTCTGCTCTTTGGAGCTCATGTCAGCATGAGCTGGCAGCACCTGCTTACCGGGGGCCAGCACCAGAGTTCCCCTGACCCCTCCCACTCCTATGGTACATCCAGGTTGGCAAAGGCAAGCAGCATGACCCAGTGTGGGGCGCACATTCTAATTGACACCCTAAGTTCATGAGAAAAAAGACTTGGCAAGAGCGAGTAGCAGTACACACAGTTCCAGCACTGGAGAGTGATGCCAGGGTCCAGATTTACCCTAAGAGAACTTTATATCTGGCTTCACTGGTACACACACCTGTGGGATCATTTGTGTCAATTCTTTCCTTAAGATCTTCCCATGGCATGCATGGGGCACTGGCGGTGACACCAAGACAGCATCATTGATATTAAATAGCCATCGATGACACTTGCAGTCCTGAAGCAAGTCAGACCCAGCACACCTTCCTGCTGCCTGCTGGGGTCTCAGCCTCAGCCCTTTGCGGGGACTTGGGCAAATAGGCAGTGACTGCAGACCTGTGCTTTCCTCTTAAGTTTGCAGGAGAAGGCTGGTACCTCCTCACGGAAGTCTCTAAGGAAAATGGCACACAGGTTTACTGATTCAAGAGCAGTTTATCTCTAAGGTTATATTTCCAAGGGAGAAAAAGCAATTGTTACAGCCCTTAAACGAAGGCAAAGGCAGACCTCATTTAGAGGTGATTGCTGCATCCTAGGGACCAACAGCATTTGCTGCCTGCCACTGGTTAACTGCAGGGCACTGGTGCCAATTCAGAAGCCTCTTAGACCTTTGGTTCCCCAGGAGGAAATTGCCCACAGACACAGAGTCATTACAAAAAAGAGGCTGAGGTGGGGAGTGTATGGGGCAGTGTGCCTATGAGGAAGCCGGGAAAGAAAATTTCACTGACGCCACTGGGATTCCAGCAGACAGCTAGAGGCATTTCTTTGCAGTGGCCACATTGTGCTCAGAGCCTCCTGGGTGGGGTGTGCTAGATGAGGAAGCCCTGGACCCTGTGGTCCATTGAAGGATACAGCATATCCTCAGTTACTTATGAGGAGAGCCCAGACTGAGGAGCACGTATGCTGATACCCACCTGTCGTGGGGGCCCAGCTCCGTGCTGATGGTATTCTCAATGGGTTAGCAGCAACAATTAAGTGAAGGGGCTGTCTGCAAAGATGGAGGCAGCGATTCTCAACCAAAGACAAGTTTGCCCCCCGAGGAACATTGGCACTCTCTAGAGACATTTTCAGTCACATTTTGGTCACAACATGGAGAGGGTGCTGCTGACACACAGCGACTAGAGGCTGGGAATGCTTTGAAATATCCTACAAAGCACAAGACAACCCCCCACCATGAGAAACAGTTCAGCCCCCAATGCCCATAGAACTGAGGTTGAGAAATTTGCTGTTGAAGTATGTAGGCACTGTCCGAAGCATGAAGAGGAGGGGAAGAGAATGATCGCCCCAACTTCTCGATCTTTCAGTCCTCTGATCTCATGCCTGCACCTCCAGTTGGCTGAACCCCACTGACAGCCAGAGACTGAGAGCCCAGTCAACTTCCTTAATGCTGGTCATGGACACCCTTTCAAGGGCAGAGGACGAGACTCAACTCATAGTTTCCAGGGAGCTAGGTCCTCCCCAGACAGCCGGGCAGGTGCTCCGCGGCCCCGTGCTGTTCTCTTTTTTGTCTCTGCTCCTGCCGATGCTCTTTTAATGCTTGCTGTCAGAATGAGGGCAGGCCATGGGAGTGGGAACTTTCCCTGGGTTCAGGGAAGAGAAAGTGTGCAGGATGCCAGAAGAGAGCTCTGCAATACTGCTGGAATGTGGATTTCCATACAGTTCAAAAAACTTCTCACCTCCCACCCGGCTTGGATGAGAAAGTAAGAATTAAGGAGCTGCAACATTTTTCTGGCACAATGAACTTTAAAAATGGAATTGCTGTGCAAAGCAATGACTGATATTTCAGTAAACAGGCTAAGTACAATCGCATTATGGTTATTTCAGCTTTGACATTTCTTTGCATTTAGAATAGCATCAGCAGGGATGTTTGGAGACCAAGTTGTTCTTCCTTCTCAGAGCCCAGTTTCTTCAAGTCAAGGGTCAAAGAACATCAATGGAAGAGACTGTAATATCAGGCCATGCCTTCTGTTCTCCAGGTATCATTCCATTCTCTTCCTAATTATATACTGTCCCTCCTTTAATAATAGCAGCAACATTCCTTTAGACATGCCTTTAGACACTTTTAATAATAGTAGCAATATGCCTTTAGACATCATGAGGCAGAAACTTAGAATGTATTAAAAATCTATAAGTCAACTTATTGGGGAAAAAAAGGATGGCATAGAAGCAAGGAAACATAGGTTTGTTGCCCACCAAGTGGGTGCCAGGCACTATACTAGGTGCTTCACATAAGTTACCTGTGTTGCTAAAACCAGGAGCTTCCTTCTTCCCTATAGCTGTGGTCGCTGGGGTTGCAAAAAGACAGGTGGGTGAAGACACAATCCAGGGTGGCTTGCATATTCTCTAGGGACTGATACAGCTTGGAATCTTTGCACACATTACAGAGCAGGCAATGTGGCATTAAACATTAAACCCTGCTCAAAGGGCAGAATTTTGCAAAGATTTATATAGATTTAAGTCGTTCTCTGTACTACAACAATTCTCCCAACCCCTCTGACTTTCTATCCCATCAGCATAATCACCCACAGTTCATAATAAGTGCTGAGGATATTATTAGGACAGTGGAAGGACCGCACAGGAGCATCTGGCCTTTGGCCTCATTTTGGGGTGCTTGTCCTCATAGAGTTCACCCGGCAAACTCATGGAGCCTTGATGGGAACCATTCACTCAGCATTTGCAAGCTGCCATCTTGGTTAAAGTGTTCCCAGCTCCTTCACACTGAGAATACTGTTCAGGGCCTTGGGTACACCGAGCCCCAAGCTTCCATGCATCCCAGGGACCCTGGTTCTGGTCAGCTAGCTTCGTGTCAGCTGCAAATTGGCACCAAACAACAATTTAAGGTAAATACACGTGGCTATATTATAGGTGGTGACATCAAGGCAGTGCTCATAAGGAGAGTCGTTCTCAGCCAGTAATGACAGGATAGAAAATCCATGAGGGTGAGCTGAGTTTGAGACGAGCACAATACTCAACTCCAACTGGGATGTCACTGTGCAAATTACTGCCTGCAGTGGGCCTTCTGGCCTACTCCACTTCTTCCCAGGAGCTACGAGATAGATCTCAGCCCCTCCCTTCTGTGCCATCTGTGTCCATTTTCCCCTTTATATGTTTGTCAAGATCAACAGCAACAATTAAACGTGATTCATTTAACCGAAAGGATCTTTGTATCTGTAATTGCTGAATGGGTTGGCCATGGGCAAGGCCCGATGTGTCAGGCACGTGGTTGTTCCAGCCTTCCTGACTCTCTTGCCTAGGCATCCTGAGATTGTAACTGGCCTGTGGGGTTTATCGAGGTAAGGGAAACATAGATGAGGCAGCTAGTTCCAGTTCTTCACTTTCCACTTCAACCACTTTCTTTGTGTGACTATTTTGTTTTACTTGTTTGTTTGTTATTGTTTTTACAATTTCATACAACCTAAAGTTGATGCTCAAAACAATCATTCTCTGCCCTAGCCACCAATTGTCTCCATCCATTTGCTCTCCCAATCACCAGGAAACATAGAAAGAGTGGTGGGATTGGCTAAGAGTTTGACCTCTGGTAGCAGAGTGATCTGGGACTGGCTGCCCGTGGGTTTCATGAGACGTGAGGTTTTGAGTCTGTATTGCTTGTATCAGCAAAGGGATGGGGACTCTAGAGGAATTCTACATCCCTGTGACCTCCCTCTGGCTACGAGACCTCCTATGATCTGTTGAGTTGTTTTGCTGGGTGCAGAGGCTCTGTTTACAAGAAAAAGGGTAGCTGTTCTGTGCATTCGAAATGGAACACTATTGAGGATTTGTGGGTGTTTGGGGAACAGAGACTGGCTGCTTGTTATTGCTGTATTCCCAGGGTCTTACACAATAACTGATATGCAGCAAGCACTCAGAATACATTCAAATGAATGAATGAATGGATCGATGAACAAGTTCTGGGGCGAACACTCAAAACAAGCCTTTGAGTTCATTGCTCAAGACCACACAGCCTTTCCATGGAGAAGCTGAGCTTTCAATCCTAACTACCCTGTCTCTGCCAGGCAGAGTTGCCTCCTATGTTTACAGCATGGTGGTCTCTCCCAATTGGGAAAAGTGTCCACCATAGCAGAAGTTCAGGGGAGAAAGACACATATCTCTTCTTGTTGTTATACCCCTAGACTTGTGGCTGGTGGTGGTCTGACTCCGGTGGGGAGTAGCTCTTTCTAAATGAAGATGCACCATGGTAAGTGGTTTCCTCATGCACTTTGCATCTAGCCTCTCCCTGAGCATCAGCAGCTGCTTTTCCTGTCACCTAGTTAAGGATGAATTGATTAAGCAATAATGTTCATTGAACTTATTTAGCTGCAACGTGCAATGTGTTTGGTGGCCAACGGCTATGGTGCTGCATCTTCATAGAAACCTACATAGAGGACAGGGCTTAGGCTGTGCACAGGTTCTGGTGTAAGAAAAATCTTTGGTTCTAATCTGCTCTTCTAAGTTATGAGACCTTCTGAGAGTTCCTTTGTGTCTCTGAGCTTCAATTTCTTCATCTATAATAGAGATAGCAAATCAATCAATGAGGCTCAAATAATCAAGTATATGCAAATTCTAGAAATGTAGTGATATTCCTGGTTCCAGAAAAGTGGAATTTGCACGACCAACACCCATGCACTGCATGATTTTAAAAAAAACTGCTTAGCCCCCAGCCTTAGCTTTCCCATCTGTGAATGGGAGGTGTTGATAATCACCATCCTGCCTTGTCTCACAGGCTTATCGTAAGGTCCCACTGAGATATAAAAGATGAGGAGGAGATAGAAGAATTCAGCTGAAGACTTAGTCACTTTTGTGTTCAGTTGCAGGAAAGGACCATGCGCCTCAAGTAACTTGGGGCTGGTTTGACTGTTGGAGGCCTATTGCCCTAGGACCCTACTTAGGGAGACAGGCTGCACATACAATTGGCCAGGACAGGGGGATATTGCCAACAATGTGGCATTTGTGATCTGAGCTGGACAGGTCACTATCAGAGGAGATAGTGTGAACAACCCCAGGGAGAAATAATTTTAATATAGTCTTCACCACTTAAGAGAGTCACATTACTTCTCTGGGCTTCAGTGTTATCATCTTATCTCCTTCTGGTCTTTGCCTAAATGTCACCCTTTTAGAAAGGCTTTTTGTATTAATCAGCTTTGTTGTGGTAACAGAAAAACAATGTCATTGGCTTACACAACAAACTTTTTCTTCTTGCTCACATTCCCCATAGGTGGGGGCTCACTGGAGGCTGTGGCTCTCATTCCAGAACCCAAGCGAAAGGACCAGCCCCTGCCTGGACATTCTGTTTTCACTTTCATGATAGAAGCAAGAAACAAGAGATTGAGCCAAACACACAAGTGTGTTCCTATTGGATGCGGCATACAACACATCTGCTCATACTCCATTGGCCAAAGCAAGTCATGTGACACACCTCATGTCTCAGGGGCAGGGAAATCAGTTCAGCCTGTAGGGAAGGACCACAGGGCGTGTGGCTGTGGCAGGGAGGCATAACCACTTTGGAGGGGAGGAAGCCGTGGATATTGAATAATAACACAGCCCAGCACAACTTCTTTGACTATTCTATTGAAAGCTGCAATTGTCCTACAACACTAGCACCACCTACCCTTATCTCCATTTTATTTTTCTCCATTGTGCTCATCTATGTTCTATCCATGTTATATCCTTCTATATAATCTACTTATTTAGTTTCTTAATTGTCTGTCTATTTGCACCTGGCTATCCGAGACTGTCAGCTCCATGGGGGCAGGAGGGATGTTTATCTGTGTTTCCATGGCTGTATCCTAGGAACCTGGGACAGTAGCATGGATACTTTGAATTGATTAGTTAACCAATCTGTTATATGAAGATAAACAATGGATGATGTACTAAGTGCCTTTCTGAGCATTAAATCCTTCCTTCCAGGCCCAGAGCATTCTGTACCCATTAGATTTCCATGTCTCCAGGTGCTCAAGCAGCAATGCCCTGAATTGTTCTGAAAGTCACATTAGAGAGCTTATCTGTCAGTCAGCTCCCACAATCTAGTATGCTGGCAAGAATTCACCTCTCTCCATAGATGAAATATTCAGGTAAGCTACTGGGACATGGAGCCCTTACTTCAGAACACAATACTTTCCTGAAAATTTACATAAAAGTCAAATGTCCAATGTTTGAACAGTTGACTTAGGTTTTCTTTTTTTGGTAGGTAATGAGGAGTTCTGTTTCAAGAAGTCTAAAAAATAATAATAACCCACCAACTTGTCTTACCTTTTACATAAAATCTTCAATGCTCTGTTTCTAGCATTCAATATTACTTTAATTTTGTTCTTTTACTTGACACTTGAGCACAAATTTGACCAGCTTAAGTCCAATGAGCATCCAATTGAGGCTAAAAATGTCCCACTTCCAATGATGCTTCATGATTTCCATCATTGCCTCGGGTTTATGGACCTGCACTTCTCATCACAAGTGCAAGTGCTCCCATCATTCCATCTTGGTGTTCTGTTTTCACAGAATAATAATGACAACATGAAAAATGATTTTAAGTATTCATTCATTCCAACATATTTCCCGGGCACCCAGTAAGCGGTTGTCACTCTAGTGGGCAGTTGAGCCCCCTGGTGAGCAGTTAGGACAGACTCCCTGCCCTCACAGAGTCTGCAAGGCCTTCGGGGAGAGACGATTGCATCAGTAACATTGGGCAAAGAGGTAATGCCACCAGCATTTAACTCGTGGTGAGAAAAATTTGCTATCATGCTGTATTTTAAAAAATATTTTTAATTTTTTTTTAATCTGTTGATGCGCAAAGCTTACGTTTTGCAGAGGAAATGTTTTAAGAATGCCCCTAAATAGCATATAAGAGGCAGAATTGTTCAAAGTTGAAGAAAAGAAATTCAAGGACTGCCTGTGTGTAATGATGGACTCTTTTCTCTTCTTCTATGGGCTTTTTCTTTGTCTGAAAGTGCCACAGGTATTTCGTTAATATTACCTTAGATATAGGGGCTCCAGGATCAAGGAACACTCAGGACTGCTTCTTCTACTACTTTCTATGATGCTCTTGTTGGCATTTCTATCTACTCTGTTATCCCAGCCAGAAACCTTGAAATCATTCTAGATTCTGCCATCTATTCAGCAAACAGCCACTCGGGCACGTCAGATGCACCTGAGAAATGTCTGCTGTAGCCACGGCTTCGCCTTCCTTCCCGCTACTGCCGCGTGGTGGAAGGAACTCGGCTCCACCCTGGGCTATCATAACACTGTCTGCTTCAGGTCTCAGCCCAGTCTTGGCTGCCCCGTGACTCTGTAAACTCTGACTGGCCACTTTGCCTCCTCCTTGAAACTCTGTGGGTTGGAGATGGAAACCGAGTATGTCGGGAGAGAGCGAATAAAGAGTGTGTAAAAGTGGTGGTGCAGGAGAAAAAGTCAAAGCGTGTGTAAGAGAGAAAGAAAAACCGTGAGATTTTAGTAAAAATGGAAATAAGAGAGAAAGTAAAAGTTTATGACAGAAAGAAAGTGTTTGTGGTGGGGTGGGAGGAAGAGAGAGAGAGAGAGAGAGAGAAAGAGAGAGAGAGGAAAGAATCATTGTGTGAGAGGAAGCAGAAACAGCTGAGACAAAGGAAAAACGGTCAGTGGGAAGGAAGGTAAAACTAAGTGGAGGGGAGAGGTAGAAAGTAAAAACAGGCTGGGTGTGGTGGTTCACACCTATAACCCTAGCACTTTGGAAGGCTGAGGTGGGAGGATCACTTGAGGCCAGGAGTTCGAGACCAGCCTGGGCAACATAGAGAAACCCCCTCTCAACAAAAATTTTAAAAATGTTAGCCAGGCATGGTGGTGTGTCCCTGTGGTCCCAGCTACTTGGGAGGCTGAGGCAGGAGGCTCTCTTGAGCCCAGGAGTTCGAGGCTGCAGTGAGCTATGATCAGGCCACTGCACTCCAGTCTGGGCTACAGAACAAGACCCTGTCTCTAAAAAATAATAATAAAAAAAGAAAGTATTAATAAAAGTGAGTGAAACAAAGAAAGTAAAAATAGGTTGAGAGAAAGTAAATGTGTATGTGATGGAAAGAAAAGAAAAGTATGTGGGGAAGAAAGAACAGATTGGTATGGGTTTGGGACAGAATGGGATGGAGTAAGGAATTGGAAATAAATTTATGCAAGTCTTTTGGAAGAGATTTTATTTGAGCTCACCTATCGTTGAATTTTTATGTTATTTCCAATTTTCTATCATTATGCCATTTCAGAGAGCATTGTCATACATGCATCAATGCAGATTTGCTTTATTCTTTCAGATACATTCTTAGAAATAGAGTTGCCAAGTGAAAAATTATTCACATTTTGAGGTTTTGATAGAATATAGAGAGAGACCGTAAGGAACCACGCAGACCTCTAAAATTGACTGTACCACTGCTCAGAGGACTTCTAATAGCCCTGCCTTCTCACCAATAACTGGGACTATTTTTCATTTTAATCCATAAAAATATCATATGTCAAAAATCTTATTATTTTAATTTTCCATTCTTTGGTACCCCAAATGGAACCATTTTTCATGCTTGCTGGCTACTTGTATTTCTTTCTTTTGTAAAGTTATAAATTTACCTCTCTTGTACATTTTTCTTTGGAGACACTCATCTTTTTTCTTATTGATTTGTAAGAACACTTTATGTATTAAAGGCATCAATCTTGGTTGGTTCTGGGTATGGCAAATACTTTCCCATTTAGGCATGCACTTTTGAATGTGTTAATAATCTACAATGAGGATAAAATATTATCCTTTGAGGGGTTAAATTTATTTATTTTTAATAGTTTTGTCTTTGACGTCATGTTTTAAAAAGTTTCCTGTGTAGACAAATTTCATAAATATTTACCGAAATTGTGGTGTCATTTTTGTTTTCTTTTTGTACAACACTGAGAGTTTTATTCCATCTGGCATTTTTTTTGAGATAACATTGGATACTTTTCATATATGTAACCTGCTAAGCAATACTATCGAATAATCCAACATTATTCTGTGGCTTTGAAATGCTACCTTTAGATTCAGAATTTTTGTTTATATTTGTATTTTCTTCTAGAGATTTTGTTCTGTGCCTCTTCTGTAGCCACATCCATGACCCAGTATTGTTTGGTTAAGGAGATATTGTTCTCCTATATTTGATTACCAGGGTGTCTAAAATTGTTCAGGAATCTAGTTTGAAAGTTATCATTCTTTTCTTGTATTCTTTCATTCTGGTCTCCATCATGAATCTAGCAAAAAAAAAAAACTGGAAATTTTTATGCTGTTGCAAATTTCCTCATATTCATTCTTTTAATTGTTTCTGTGAGGAACAGAATGTCCTTTGAAAAGAACTGTCTAGAAATTAGAAAAGAATTATAAACAGCAATACGGGAGTCATAGATTGATATAAATACATAAGGAGCATCCCCTTCATGCACAGGTGGCAGTGAAGGTTTGAGACTAATTGGATTACCCAAGAATACAGCGTTGCCAAATAGTAGAATGGATTAAGGATGGATCCTTGGGGAAGCCCAACAAGTAAGATGTGCAGAAGGCCCAGAAAAACAAACTACTCAAGGATGTGGGTATGGTAGTCAGACCAATGTTCATCTAGGAAAGTCCAGGTAAGAGAGGGGTTCCAGAAGGCAAGGTGAGTCAACCAAATCCCTACTCAACAAGTCAGGCAACAAGTGTTCTCGGAGAGTTCAAGGAGCAGACCATAAGTCAACAAGCTAGAAACTGCCAAGGCATAATTTGAACTCAGAGATTCAAACTTCTTTCTATCACAGATGCAGACAAGAACACCCAAAGCCAGCTTATTACACCAGATAAGCATTGACTAACACATTTTGCATAAGGGGAAAATGCACTTAGTCAAACAAACAAAAAAATCTCTGTTTAGCCATCCATTTCAAATTTTTATAGAAAATTGTGTAGGCAGCATCAATTATGCTTGGGCAAATTTAGACTAATTAATGGGTTGACTAAGATAATTATTGAAATTTGTCTATGGATGAAAAGAGGAAAGATGAACCATTTAAATTGCTTTTTGTGTGTGCCTGATGACTATTTCTAAAAGAACGAGCCCACTGGGGAGTGTGTGAAATGGGAGTGGCCCAGCTCTTTGCAGGGTATGATGATAGAGTAACAAGGCAGATGTTTTAATCAACACACAGGATTAATGCCTTAAAAAGTCTAATATGCATAAATACATATAACATATACCTTATGTAGAGAGATATATAATTTACTGAGGGTCAACAATGTGCAAGAATTCTTCCAGATGTTATGTGTGTGTGATTACCTTTTATCTGTGAAAAACAACCCCATGAGGAAGGCATCATCATCCCCAATTTATAGACGAAGCTCCTAAGGCATAGGGAGGGTAAGTACATTATGAATTTATGCAGCCAGCAAGGGAAGAACTGAGTCCAACTCCAATGCCCCGATTCTGTGCCGTCTGTCTCTTCAAAGAAGCCTCCTTGGGTGGTGATTTACCTGCTGCAGTGAGGAGGCTATGGCTCAAACCAGATTTGGACTCCCTGAGAAATGCCTTCCAAACCAAGCATTTGACATACAGCGTGTCATTCTCATTTCCTTCCAGTCACACTACAATTTTGAAAAAAAGTTTTCTAGATTTTCTTTCTCATTCCACAGATCTAAGCTTGGGCAATTTCTAAAAGTTAGATCTACTTATAAAGGATGAAGCTTGGCTCCACACTGAAGCAGTTCCCCCGTGGAGTGTCCAACATTCTGGGAGCCAAGGTGGACCCTTTGAACCAGTCCGAATCTGTGCCTAGGCAAGAGACAGCGTGGTTTGACAGGGAGTGACTTGGCTTTGCATCAGGAGGGCGACTGCGTCTGCCATTTACTGGATGTGCAATATTGGGCAGGGCATCTATTCTATTGGATTCAACTGATAGAAACCCAACTTAAAAAAACTTAATCAGAAGAATAATTTTGTGGTTCATGTAATTTAAAAGTGCAGGGATAGGATTGGGCTTTATGTCTATCTTCTATCTTCTCCATCTTCCTCTCTCCCTCGCACCTTCCTGCTCACATGACTGCTTTTCTCTTTGTTATCTTCATTTGCTAGTGACCCCTCCAAGAAATTAGAAAGGTGATCTGGAGATACCACCTGCCTTCAATGACAGGCTCTCATTGTCCTTCTGAGGTCAGATCCCTATCTCTGTGACAAGAAAGGTGGGAAGGTGATTGGCAACCTACCTGGATAACACAGGGAAGGAGAGTGACATCCCAAGGTTTTTCCATTGCAAACCAGCCCATAGTCCCTCTGAAAATTACAAAATCTCAAGCCATTCACAGTTGCTGGCTATTTTTAATTTGAAGCAAACCGTCTGGTCTTTGTCCAAGCACTTTTGGCTAAGTTCAAAATTATTCATTCAATGAATTATTAAGTTCTCGAGATACAAATGACTCATGTCATTTCTCAGCCTTTTGGCCAAGATCAAGTGTAGAAATGAATCAGAGTAGATCTCTATCCTGGAGACTTTCCTGACCTACTACTCCAATTTCCCACAGTGGAGTAGTGGTACCCTAAGTATGTCTGACCAATGGGAGAGCAGGCAGTGTGGTCACAGCTGGCTGTTGGAAATTGCACATCACCTAAGCTGCAACCTTTTCCTCCCGTTCAGCAGCTGTGGTGGGGGCTGTTACTGAGGGACACATCTTTACACAGAGTTCTAGGCAGAGGAATAAGCAGGATAGTTTTATAATACTTTTTTAATGCTTATTCTGTGGAGGTATGATGAACCTGACTTCCTGTTGACCTCTACTGCAGGTAGTTGAGTTAATGATAGGCTTCCATTTACAGCATCTGACCACATTGGTCCGCAAAAGACCCTTCCTTACTTCATGTACTGAGTCACTGCCTTATCTCCTTGTGGTCTTCTCCCACGTCCCTCCCCGACCCCACTGCCTTTTTAATGTATTTAATTTACATTCCTTTGTTTGTGTTCTGGAAAAATGTAATTTGTTATTTTGAGTATTTTAAATGTTCACAGATGAATCATTTATAGCTCAATCTATTTCATCCTTTTTTTTTCAATCAGTAGTAATTTATAAGCTCCATCTGGGTGACTCTATGTACATTTCACACACTGTTTCTAACCCTTGCCTTGTAGTCTACACTTTTCTAATCCATACCCTCATAGTGGGTACCAGATTACCTCCAAACACCCACCTCATATGACATTCTGATACATGTCCACTCATGGAGCTCTATGAAAAGTTCTCTGGACTGTAAATCTGGATTTGGACTTCTGGGTCATAGATTATGTTAGTGGCACTAAGTACTAGAGATTGTTTTCCAAAATGGCTACAACAGTCTACACTCCCCAAGTTGGGGTTGAGAGTTCTTACATTCCCACAGCTCTGCCCTTGCTAAGCATGACCTAACTTATTTCTTTGCTAGTCTGTTCAGTGTAAATGACAATACATTGCTTTAATTTTTATTTCTCTGATGATTAGAGATGTTGAGCATTTTTTGATATGTTTGTTTGCCATTAGTCTGTCTTCTTTTGAAAAGTTTCTGTTCATGTCCTTCGCCCACTTTGATAACTAATTAGTTCGAGCATCAATCCAATGCTTATTTTGCATTTCCTCTTCTTTATTAACTGTCGTTCACATAACTTCTGCATGTTTTTTGGAGGAAGGGTTTCTGTCTTTTCCATTACATTTTCACAAGTTGCATTTATACTCTAGGTATTATTTAGTGGTTGATTTAAGACATTGCAAGTTTCTTTTGCCAATCTGTGTTTTGTCTATTTTATTGAACATAAAGTCATAATTTTTATATGACAAAATCCCTCAATTCTTTGCTTTATTATGTGAGCCTTTTGAGTTTTAAATCCTCCACCCTTCAGTCATGAAGATATTCTCCTTTCTTTTCTTCTGTTAACTATATACTTTTAGTTTTCATGTTTTGTTATTTGATCCATTTGGAATCCATCATTGTGATCTATGCTTTATTTTTCTGCATGAGCTGAGCCAATATTTGCAACACATCTACTAATCTGTCCATCACTTACCCATTGATGTGCAATTGAAGCTTTATCGTATATTATATATTTATATTTTCCGTGGTCTCTCTCAGAGCTCACTGTTCAATTCCACTGTTACTAGGCTTTTATTGTCTGTCTCAGTATCGAATTGGGCAAGTCCCCATCATCCATCTTAGCTAGTAATGGTTTATTCTTTCTTACACATTTTAAACTAAGATTATTTAGTTCTTATAAGAGCCCAATTAGAAGTTTTACAAGATTGCATTAAGTTTGTAGATTAATTTAATAAAAAGCTGGCATATTTATTATATCATTTCATTCTATCCAAGAGCATAGAATGCTTAGATTTGTTCAGTTTTTCTCTGTCCATTATTACATTTTTTAAAAAGTTGTCTTCATACAGGTTTTGTGAGCTCTCTATTAAGTTAATTCTTAGACATATTATAGGTTTTTTTCCCCCCATAGTGTATGGTATCTTTTTTAAGCTATGTTTTTTAGTTACTTGTTGATGGCGTAGAAGAATGCTATTGATTTTTCTGAGCTGACATTATATCCAGCTACCTAGTAAAACTTTTATTGATTCTAATAGTTTTTCAACTGTGTTGCATTTTCTGTATATATGATTGTATTATCTGCAAATAATGACAATTATATCTCTTTCCTTGTAATGTGTACACCTCAGTCTGTTCCTTTCCTCTTTCTTTGATAAACAGAACCAAAGATAGTGAGGATCTTTGTCTTGTTCTCAATCTTAAAGAGAATATTTCTAAAGTTTCTCAAAAATGCATAGTATTTACTATCGGTTTTAAGTATATAACCTTTAACAAGTTAAGAATATTATCCTTTATTCTTAGTCTGCTTAGAGATTTTAATCAAAAGTAAAAGTTGAATTTTATCAGTTTTTTCTGACAATTAATGATATGATTTTTTTCCCTCAGACTCTGCTTTTCTATTAATAAAAATCACATGCCTATTTCCTTAGGTATGTGATCTATTACTTATGTGACTGTAAAGTCTTTAAATATATATTTTAACTCTTTCATTTTACAGTGTTTCTGCCACATATACATGGAGAGTTTGGGCCACTCACACTGATTAAGAAAGGGATAACTTATGTGGATATAGGGACATAGGATCATTCAAAAATAATTTTAATGTTTCTTGCTGTCCACGTTAGCAAAATATTTTCCACTTTTATGAACATTTTACTTACATTACAACTTCTTAAATAGCATTTTAAGAAGTTTTTGGTTAATTTAACATGTAGTTTTCTAAATAAATAATACATTTCTAAGGCTCAAAATTCAAAAGGCACAAAAGAGCACATAGACATACCTCATTTTTTGCACTTCACTTTATTGAGCTTCACAGATATTGCATTTGTTTTACAAATTGAAGGTTTGTGGCAACCCCGTGTTAAGCAAGTCTGTCGGTGCCATTTTTCCAACAGCATGTGCTCACTTTGTGTTTCTGTATCATATTTTGATAATTCTTGTACTATTTCAAGTGTTTTATTATTATTGTATCCGTTACGGTAATCTGTGATCAGTGATCTTTAATGTTATTATTGTAATGGTTTTGGGGTGCTATGAACTGCACCCATAGAGGATGACAAACTTAATGGATAAATGTGTGTGTTCTGTCTGTTCCACCAACCAACCGTTGCCCGATCTCTCTCCCTCTCTTAGGCCTCCCTATTCCTTGAAACACAACAATATCGAAATTAGGCTAATTTATAACCTTACAGTGGTCTCTAAGTGTTCAAGTGAAAGGAAGAGCCACATGTCTCTCACTTTAACTCAAAAGCTAGAAATGATTAAGCTCACTGAGGAAGACATGTTGAAAGCCAAGACAAGCCGAAAGCAAGGCCTCTTGCACCAGTTAGCCAAGCTGTGAATGCAAAGGAAAAGCTCCTGAAGGAAATTACAAGTGTTACTCCAGTGAACACAGAGGATAAGAAAGCAAAATAGCCTTATTGCTGATACGGAGAAAGTTTGAATGGTCTGGATACAAGATCAAACCAGCCACAACATTCCCTTAAGCCAAAGCCTAATTCAGAGCAAGTTCCTAACTCTCTTCAATTCCAAGAAGACTCAGAGAGGTGAGGATGCTGCAGAAGAAAACTTTGAAGCTATTTAAAAGCAGAGGTGGCTCGTGAGGTTTAAGGAAAGAAGCCATCGCTATAACACGACAGTGTAAGGTGAAGCAGCAAGTACT
Source organism: Propithecus perrieri (assembly GCA_963574695.1). Classification (NCBI taxonomy): domain Eukaryota; kingdom Metazoa; phylum Chordata; class Mammalia; order Primates; family Indriidae; genus Propithecus; species Propithecus perrieri. The sequence continues at coordinate 35,016 of CAUYRB010040348.1, forward strand.
CATGCAGAAGCTGCAGCAAGTCATCCAGAAGTTCTAGCTAAGATAATTGATAGAAGTGGCTACACTAAATAACAGAATTTCAATGTAGACGAAACAACCTTCTATTGGAAGAATATGCCACCTAGGAATTTCATAGCTAGAAAGTCAATGCCTGGCTTCAAGGCTTCAAAGGACAGGCTGACTCTTGGTAGGAGCTAATGGAGCTGGTGACTTTAAGTTGAAGACAGTGCTCGTTCACCATTCCAACAATCCTGGGGCCCTTAAGAACTATGCTAAATCTATTCTGCCTGTGCTCTTTAAATGGAACAACAAAGCCTGAATGACAGCATATCTGTTTACAGCATGATTTACCGAATACTTTAAGCCCACTGTTGAGATCTGCTTCGAAAAAAAAGATTCCTTTCAAAATATTACCATTCATTGACAATGCCCCTGGTCACCCAAGAACGCTGATGAAGATGTACAGGGAGATTAATGTTTTCATGCCTGCTAACACAACATCCATTCTACAACCCATGGATCAAAGAGTCATTTCTATTCTCAAGTCTTATTACTTAAGAAAGACATTTTTGTAAGGCTATAGCTGCCATAAATATTGATCCCTCTGATGCATCTGGGCAAAGTAAATTGAAAACCTGCTGGAAAGGATTCACCATTCTAGATGCCATTAAGAATATCCGTGATTCATGGGAGGAAGTCAAAATATCAACAGTAACAGGAATTTGAAAGAAGCTGATTCCAGCCCTCATGATGACTTTGAGGGGTTCAAAACTTCAGTGGAGGAAGTAATAGCAGATGTGGTAGAAATAGCAAGAGAAATAGAAGTGGAGCCTGAAGATGTGTCTGAATTGCTGCAATCTCATGATAAAACTTTCATGGATGAGGAGTCATTTCTTATGGATGAGCAAAGCAAAGAAAGTGGTTTCTTAAGATGGAATCTACTCTTGATGAGGATGCTGTGAACATTGTTGAAATAACAACAAAGGATTTAGAATATTATATAAACTCAATTGATAAAGCAGTAGCAGGGTGTGAGAGGATCAACTCCAATTTGGAAAGAAATTCTGCTGGGGGATAAAATGCTATCAAGCGGTATCATATTCTACAGGGAAAATCTTTCATGAAAGGAAGAAATGTACGCAACAAACTTCACTGTTGTCTTGTTCTAAAAAATTGCCACCACCACCTCAACCTTCAGCAACCAACAACCTGATCAGACAGCAGCCATCAACATCGGGGCAAGAACTTTCACCAGCAAAAAAGATTTAATGGCTTGCTGAAGGCTCAGATGATCCTTAGCATTTTTTAGCAATAAAGTATTTTTTAAATTAAAGTAGGTACATGTTTTTTGAACATAATGCTATTGATCACTTACTAGACTAATGTATAGTGTAAATATAACTTTTATATGCACTGGAAAACATTTATAAGACTTGCTTTATTGTAATATTAGCTTTAATGCAGTAGTCTGAAACAGAACCCGCAATATTTCTGAGGTATGCCTATACAACAAAGAGTAACTTTCCCTCCAGTCCATGTCCCTCAGCTTCCTAGTTTTCTTCGCTGCAGTGGATCAAAGTGTAGAGTTGATAAATACATAAATATTTATGCATGAGTAATCAATGTCACATATAACTTCCCAACGCCTTTCTTTTTTTAAACAAAGATATTAGTAGACCTACTGTAGCACCTTGTTTTGGTCACTTATCCATATATCTTGGAACTCTCTCAAATACACAAAGAGTTTATTCAACCAAGAGACTCCTGGAATTGATAAATGAATTTGGTAAAGTCTCAGGATAAATGGCTGTTATTATTTCATGATACGGATAAAATTCAGTGGATTTAACAGTTCCCTGTTAGTAGATATATAAGTAGTTTGCAGTCATTTGTTCTTATAAACATTATTTCATGCGTGTGTGAGTATATTAGTAAGAAAAAATCTTAGAAGTAGAATATTTGGTCTCAAGGGAGTTGTAGATATAATTTTTATAGATTTGTTAAATTATCTTCTCTACATAGATTGTATCATTTTGCATTTCTTACAGAAATATGTAACAGTGCTTGTTTTCTCCACCTCCTCACCAATGAATACACTTTTTTTAACTTCTCCAGTCTAATATGTGAAAAATTATATCTCAGTAAAATTTTATTGTATATGCCTAGAATTTGAAATTAATTTGAGCATCTTTTCAAATGTTTATGAGTCATTTAGATTTTTCTTCCCCAGAAACTATCTCCTGTGCTGTTTTTCTGTTGGGTGGTTGTTCCTTATTTTACTGATTTACAGTAATTCTTTCTATATTAGGAAAAATGTGAGTTATAATTTTTTTTCAGTTTGAAGTCTTTTGACTTTGCTTTATAGTAATTTCAGCCACATAGACTTCTTAAATTTTTATGCAATGTATTTTATCAATCTTTCCTCTTAGGACTTCTGGGTTTGATGTCACACTTGTGCTCCCTGTACTCCAAGTGTATAAATAAACAGTAGCCTCTTTTATTACTTTTGTACTTTCATCTTTTGTGTTAAACTTTTGATCCTTTGATCCATCTGAAGTTTACCCTTTCTGTGAGCTATGGATCCAATTGCATTTTTTCTATGTACCCACCCAGCACTATTTACTAAATAATCTATCTCTTTTCCCATTAATTTTTATTCTACTTTTATCATATCCTAAATCCATACTGTATTTTGATCTATTTCTACATTTTTTACTGTATTGTGCTTGTCTAGTAACATACCAGAATCATATAGTTTTATTTAATGAAATGTAAAATATGCTTTAATGCCTTAACTAGCTAATCTACCCCCCACACCGACATTCACCCACATAATGCTCTTCTTTTTCAGAGTTGTCTGATATAATGTTGGTTGTTAATTTTGCACATGAAATTTAGAATCATCTCGTTGGTGTTTATATTGGCATCGCATTAAATTTAAATTAAACTGGGAAATGTTGACTTCACATTGTGTATTTTTTTTATATTTCAAAGTTGTTTCCAAGTTTAATGTGCACATAGTTTAAATAGTCAAATCGTTCTCCAATGTATGATATGAGTAAGTGTAGACTCTAGCTCCCCTCTCACCCAGAAGCAAGCACTTTTCACCTGCTTGTGGTTATGTTAACCTCGTATTTCTGAATGGGCAATCCTGATTGGTACGTGCAATTCTTCCACTTTGCTGTTATCTATGAACTTCTCATTGAGGAGGATGATTTCACTCTCCCTGCTCCCCTCGCTGAACACTCACAGGGGCATCCTTCCCACCCACCTTCCCTGTTCTTCCAATAAAGTTATACCCTAATTTCCGTTAGATCAACACTCAGTGTTTACAATATTTTGACTATGTAAATGCCATTCAGAACTGAACCATGCAGTAAATTATGATTATTTTCCCTTCCTGCACAACTATTATGTTTTCCCTGGAGCTAATATTTGCCTTGTTTATGGTTTGTTTGCTCCATTTTTATGTTTTTATTACTGATTCAGCCTCAACACTTTGCCAATTATCTAAAGCTCTTCTCAAGATATGCAGATGCTTCAGTTATTTTTTTTTTTTCAATTTCATCCTCCTGCAGAAAGCTCTCCCAGAGGTGCTGGCTTGCTCTGCTCTGACGCTTTGCTCTCTGTGTGCCATCGTGTGGGACCTTCCTTCACCTTCACCCAGGCATGCTTTATGCTTTGCTCCTGCAGTAGTGCTCCGATGTTTCCTGCCTTGTCTTGGAGGAGCACTTCCTTCAGTAGCTTCCTAAGAAAGCGGACACAGGAGCCCAACATGCGAAGACCATCACTGACCCTTGCATTAAATAAATGATTACTTTCTTTCACTGCTTTGAAGGTCCATTACATTCCAGCATCCAGGTGGCTTTTGAGAAAACTAAAGCCATTCTGATTCCTAAGTATGTGCTAGTATTTGTTATTCTGAAGTAATTGCTTCCCACTCCCTGTCCAAACTCGTAGGGTTCCATCAGTGTCTCATAATTCTAAAATTACACAACTATCTACCTTCCTGTGGATCAGTTTTTATCCATTTATTTGGTTGAGCTCATGGTGGACTGTTTCATTCTGACAATACCCATCCTTCACACCTAGGAAATGTTCTTGACCTTTTTCATGGATTATTCCCTCCCTTCATTTTCTCTGCTTTATCTTCCTGGAACTTTAGTATTTGGATATTGAAACTGCTGGATTGGTTCTGTGTTACTCCCGTGTTTTGTTATTTTCCAAATCTTTGGATTTTTTTCCTCTGCTTTTCAAGAGATTTCCTGAGCTTTTTCTTGTAGCCCTTTTATTAACGTCTAATATATAGTATCATATTTTTAATAATTTCCAAGAGTTCTTTATTGTTTTCTGAATGTTTCTTGGTTTCTAATATTTTGTTCGCAGTTTTACAATATGGTCTCATCTCTCTGGGGATGTTAGTAATAGTTTTTGTTTTTCTTTTTAAGTTGTATTAACAGAATCGTATCTCCAATTTTTTTGTTGTTCTGCTTATTTGTTTTGATCTCTCTCTTTCATGTTTGATGCTTTCTCTAGATATCTGTGTCTGGTGAGAAATGTTGAGACCTAGACTAAGACAATTCTGGTAGGGAGGAGGCAGATTAGAGAGGAATTAAAGAAATAGATATATTGAAGTTGATCACTGATTTAAGTAATGGGTGATCAAGAAAGTGAAGGTGATTCTCTAGTTTTTTGATTCACGGAGATCAGAAACACACAGTAGGAGCAACAGAGCTAGTAAGAATTTCACATAATTCCCTGGCAATGCAATAGGCCTGTTTTCTAAGTTTACACCCTCAAGCCTAGAACCATAGTCAGTTTGTACCCAGCCCTATGTCTACTCTGGAGACACAGAGTCAACTAATCAGCAAATACTGAGTCTTACCGAATGCTGAAAACTGTAATTAGGATCTGAAGGTACAGTGGTAAAGATGGCACAGTCGCTGACCCTGAGGTCCCATTGCCAATGCAAGAGGTAGGCGTACACTTGGTGGTCCAATAGTGCTGGTAAAATTGAAGTTTGTGTATATTATCACTGTGAAATGCCTGAAGAGGAGAGTTAGCGATAATTGTGTGGGTTGGTAACATTTGAACCTTTTGGTGGAAAATGAATAGGAGTTTACCAAAATGCAATTAACACATTAACTGCCATGACAGTTGTATTTAAGTCACTCGAGTTTTGACCCCGGGGCCACGTTAAGCATATATAAAATCTTACTTGTTGATGTTCTTATTGTAACAATTAACATTGACAATTCAATTCTAAAAATGTGGATTAAATGAACAGAAGTCAATAAATTTCATTTTTCAATTTATGTTTACCTTTACATTACACTCGAAGTTTTTATTCTATTTTTGTAATAAAACACTGTGGTCCGAAGGAAAGGTTTCTGTTTTTTTTTGTGTGTAGCACTCAATGTGTCATCACGTTGGTAGCTACAGGTTAAGCACTTGCATGCCCATCCGCAGAAACGGCTGTTAGGATGAAGTCAATCATGTCTGACTCACAGCTATCGGAAGCCAAACCAGCTGAGGCATTTTTTTCTTCTTGGGCCCAGTATACTTATGGATATAATAGCCTCACTTGTAACACGATGTGGTGAGTTCAGAGCAAAGATTATGGGAGGCTGGGGGTCCAGCCTGCTTGGATAGAACATCAAGAAAACGACTAAATTATTGTCTCCATTCTACCCATTAAGGGAATAGGATATATGTGACCAAATCATTGGGAAATACAGGTAGAATGAAAAGTGCCTCGTGGTTACGTGCAGGAAGCAGACACACCTGAGATGCAATCACAGCTCCCGCGCTAAACACCTTCACGAAAATGAATGTTTTTAAACCTCTTTGTGCTGCAGTTTCCTCTTTTGAAAAATTAGAGATAACAACTGGACAAACATCATAAAATGATCGTGAAGATCAAATGGATTAATTCACATCAAGCTTTAGTGGCCAATAAATGTTAAAAACAAAAAAACTTCCCACTCGTAGAATTTCTGTTAGAAGAAATAAGGTCACATAGCCTCTATTCTAACTTTCCTCACCAAGATATTGTAAATACTAGTAGAACAGATTAAGGTAAAGTATTTTGAATTCCTAAGAGGAAAAACAGTGTATTTGTATTATATTAATACTATCATTACAGTCCAATTGATTATTAGCACATCCTGATGGACGCTGAGGTTACTGGTGTCAGTAGTCCAGTTCATGGGCTTAGAAGCCCATCACAGATCACCTGTGGACCAGGTAAGCACAGCACTCTGGGGGACGGAGGGATGAAAGGGGGAACCTAAACTCACTTCCCAGAACCACAAACAGACACAGCAATTCCTACATGACTCACCAGTCATAGGGGCTGCAAGGATTCCAAAACTCTGTGCCTTGTGCCTTATTTGTAAATTAAAATCTTATTTTCCTTGTTTTGTTTTGATAGCTGAAACAGCTAAAGTCCTATAAATGCCCTTCAACCCTGAGCTATTCCACACAGGATGATTGTGTGTTACACCGAACTGAGCTCCAAACACGGAGACTGAAATCCAAACGTGAAAGGCAGCTGCTAGGGTAGCACGGAAATCCTGTAACAACTTTTGGAAAGAAACCAAGAAGAAAGAAAAGAGAACTCTCTGTGTCTGTGTAGACTTCATCTCTCCAAAACTAAACCTCGTCTCCCAGAGCAACTGCAAGAGGGTGTTAATTAGGACCAGCGACAAGGTGGCTACCTGCCAGCTCTACCTCATAATCAGCCTTCACTTACGCCCATACTCTCAGGCCACCGTCACTGTTTTCAGCAGCTGAAAATAATGAGACAGGAAGCCGAGAAATTAGCTCGCAGACCATATTAGATTCAGCTGTTCACCTTCACGAGGCTTAATTGCAAATTGAGTGATAACTGGTGAGAAAGTGACAAGTGATTTTAAACTGTCCTTGGCAAATCAATCTCTCCAGCTAATGATACCTCAGTAGGCAGTGATATTTGAAATAAAAAGTTTAAAAAAAAAATCATGTTTCTCCATCTACTACCATGAGAAAGATCCATTCTCAATGCAACTGAGAAAAGGGCTTCCGATAAAATCACATCAAGTTTTGAAAATATTTTTCAGTAGGTCTCTTCGGTCCAGCATGGGTTAACCCAGTATTTCCTAAAGCGTGACAGCCATCTCATTTTTAGTATCCAGGAACATTTTCTGTGATGTGTGGACAAAATTTTATAGAATGGTTGTGTATTAATTTTAATATTTTAGAAAAAAGTATAATTCTACATTAAGCCCCTGATTTCACAAGTGTTATTTATTAGGATGAGGCCAAAATACAAAAGCTGATTCAAAGAAAAATAACAAGTAAATAATAGTACAAGCTTGTGGATGTGGGAAAATCACACAAAGGTGGCCAATGACTCAGGCTGGGCAACGGTGCTCTCTGCTGAGCTCCTGCTCCCTGGGCCACGATCCCTACGATTACCAAAGAGTTTGCTCATCCTCCTTCAGCTGGGCTAACATTACGGCTAAACTCACTCTTTTTGATTCATTAAGATTATCTGACTATGAACGTCACGTTTCATGAGCTGTTTCTGAAGGGCAGACAAAACCAGGGATACTTTGATTCTTATCATTATGCTCAGGAAGGAGACAAAAGGATCAGTGGACAATAACGCATGTTTTTGTGGCAAGAGGTCAACAAGTAAAGTTCAAAAATGTCCCATTTTGTAGAGGACACAGGGACAGGTATTTCGAAATATATATTGCCATCTGTATAATACATGCTTAATAAGCACCTTCCTAAGGGGTTATGTTTGAATAAACAAATAACTACCTGTATCTTAACCTTATGAGCATTGTCAAATAACATCTTCAGTAGGACGTCACATCTAGGTGCAAGGAAACCGTAACTCCAGGAACGACACCTACCTTGGGCACGGTCTTCACGCGGAACAGTATATTTTGGAAGGAGTGTCCATCATTGGCCTGCAAGACGGCAACATCGGATGTGCTGTCTGAGCCATCGTGAGCATAGTGGAGAAGGCCCCTGGAGAGTTCCTCCAGCTGGAACTGATAGACAGGGGCTGCGGGGGACCGAAGGGTTTGGAGCAACTGGCCGTGACGTGGAGGATCGAGCACTTGGATGACCACATCCTGTGGGTTGTCATCGTCTCGGATATCGAGCAGCTGGGTGGTGATGGTTCCCGTCTCTCCTCTGCTAACGTGGAGAACCTCATTTCTCAGCACATAGGGGGCCTGTGGAGGGAAGGAGGGGAAGAGTCTCTTAGTAGGGAAAGAGTGTCATCCAGTGGACTACATATCTGATTGTTATGTCTCTGCTTTTTAAGAAACTCTAGGTGCTCTAGCCAAGTGCCAGACTGTTCTGTGCTGAAAGCAGTGGTCAGAGGTGTGGTTAGTCACAGTCATCACAGCACCTGAGGTGACTTAACACCTCTGGGGTCTAGAGGTTTCTCAAGCCATGTCGAAACTTGATGAGAGGCAATTGAAAGCAATTTGCTTCCAAATCTCTAATTTCTAAGCTATCTCGATTGACACTATATCCCAAGAGAGACTAATGAGAGGTGTGGAAGTTTTGGACTTGTGTCCAGGAGGTGAGCATTCCCTGGCTCAGAGTGAGCCACTGCTACGCTCTGAATTCATGCTATTTCTGGTCCCTGTCGGTAATTTTCTCCAGGTTCTCTCGTCCAAATCTTGATAGAGTTCCACCCCAGCTCAGGTTATAAAGTCTGACAAGTCTAGGTGAGTAAGGCAGCCACCTGGTCCTGGTTAATTCACATGGCACTGCTGATATAGTAAAATTTGATATGTTTTCCTTAGGATTGTCAGGGTTCCTCCTGCCAACTTGAGTGAGCAGATAAAACATTCTTTCATGAAGATAAAAGTTAATGAACCACAGCAGAAAAAAAAAAAAATCCTCATCCCCCACAAACAAAAATTTGAGGCCAGAAGCCAAAGAAAATATTATCTCAGTTTTTAATATCGTTTGAACTTCAACCATTTAGGACTATTCTCAACACACTGCCTTCTTTAATCCAAATGATTGTTTTTGTTTTTTTAAACTACCCAAGCACTCTCCTGGCCACCTGAAAATTACAATCTCCATTAAAGTCAAGTCTAACTAATGCATCATTATAATAATCACATAGTAGGAAATTACATGATAGCTACTCAGAATTCTCAAGTGAGAATTCTAAAGCTGTGATTCTATATATGGGAATGAATGGCCCCTTTCATATTCTGAAAGAGGAAAGGTCAAAGGTGATATTAAAATCCATAAATGGAAAAGATCAAATTAACTTACATGAGAAAATCTCAGGGAGACTCAAGACCATATTGAAATATCACAGAAATTTAAAGGAACAAAAACAAGTTAAAATTATTTTCTAAAATTCCATTTTTTAAAAGTTAAAATGATAAAAGTTTCTCATATAATAAATAAAATGAAAACATGCCCTCATTATCTACTCACTCAATTACGGGAAAACGAACACACAGAACTCAGGCAACCATGGGAACTCACCATCCCAGATCAGGAAGACTTGCCGATATCTACCATGGGTCTTTCATTGGAATAATGATATCAGCCCAGACAAAAAGAACAAAACACACCTTCTGGGTTTAAGTACTAAGAAACATCTAAGCCAGTAAGTCCTAAGACTGATGTGGCATCCCGGCCTATATTTACACAGTTCACATGTTTTAGCTCTAATTAAAACAAAATTGTACTTTTGTCCACCCATGGGACCAAATTAACTTGGGATCAATTTCTAATCATTCCTAAGTAAGTTATCCCTGATGTGACAATACCATCCAGAAGAGTTGAACTTGGTTCTTAATACCATTGAACTTCTGGTTCAAGTCTATGTTGTTATCCATGATCCGTGGCCTTTTCAGTTTTGGACCAAAGATAAAATAGTTTAAAAACAACAATCTGGTGTCCTTCCTTGAATCACGACTAACACAATGCTGACGTCTAAATACTAAGGTAGTTTTGGTTCCCCAGGAGGTTGTCCCACTCCAAGCAATTTCTTGCTTTTCACAACCTGAGGCTGTACCTATGTCTCTATTCTCTTTGCACATTTCAGCTGTTCAATCCCCCAAGCCCAGACCTCAGGGCATCTACCACTCTGCGTATTCTGGACGCGGAAATGTGACGTGGCAGAAATGAACGATGGGAGATGAGTCTGGAGCACCACCCCGCCATGCTTTGCAGCATCTACCGTGACTGCTCAGACCTGGGTTTGTCTGATGACCACACAGCACTCATTTAAGTGGACCCTTAATAAATTGCTCTGATGGCAAATTCCACACACCTGAGAGAGAAACATTTTGCTACAACAAACCCATTTACCTGAGAATAAGGAAAGTCATAACAACAGGAACAGATTCAAATTATTCCAAAAGGCAGGGTCAGATCCAGTATAATAAAGTAAGGCATCACTGTGTAACAGTTTAGACACAGACTCTGTAGTCAGATTTACTGGGCACAGATTTTGACTCTATTTATTTGCTACATTAATCACTGACAAGCTGCTTAACCTCTCTGTGACTTAGTTTCTTCATCTGTAAACCGGGGATAATAATACCTCATGATGTTGGCATGAGGATTAACTGAGTTACTTACGTGAATCACGAAGAAGAGTTCTACAGAGGTATAGTAATTATTGTTGCTGCTGTCATTACCCAAAAATACTAAAAATTACTCCAGTGGCATTTCATGAAGAAACTAAGACAAGATTAATTTAGCTCAATCATTTTTGCTAAAACAGAAAGAAACCTTGGTTTGTGCTTCAGAATCAAATCAGCAGGCATGTGGAATTATTAATGGCTTGGTATTGTTATTACCTGTGTTGAAAATGCTTGTATGTTGATCAGCTGTGGCTCAGAGAAGAACTGCTGGTCGCTAATTTTCAGGAAAAAGTAGCCTTTCCTAATGAAGTCCCCAAGAAAAAAAACGAGAACATACAATCATTATATTAGCCTTTAGAAAGATAAGGATTAAAAATATTTTCAGATCATGTATAGATGAGAATTTGGATCAAACTGTTATAGTAACATAACACTGTAAATAAAAACTACCAAATAAAGATGAATAGAGTGAGATACAGGCAAAAACACTGTGTTCTTAGATCTCATTATAACACAATAATAGTAATAATTATATAAGTATTTTGTTTCCTATTTTTCTAAGCTGAATATATAAAAGGCTGAAATGTTAGCTGTCAGGTGAAGACAGGTTAGTAATATATTATAGGCTATTGGATAAAATTGAAGAATGGAATCTTTTACAGCCTCTGATCCACAAACCCTCTCCAACTCCCGCCCATTCGGTGAGTGGGCAACAACAACGTTCCAAACGCCTGCATCCCACGACGGTCCCTCCCCAGTGTGGACAGGACTGGGGAGAGATGGCTCATTCTTTCCTGGAAATTTGGAACCGGCCTGAGAGCCAGCAGGCAGCCAGTCTCACCATTCGACTGTGGGCAACCAGAGTCTACCATGTGGATGTGGAACCAGACTGTCTGCAAGAGGGAGGTGAAGGAAGCCCACACGGAGAGACTCAGAGACAAGAGAATTCCAAGCTTTCAGTCTGCCCTGGGGCACGGCTGCCCTTGATGTCTGAGATCCGAGCCAGTCTGCTCTGCCACCTCATGCTTTGCGCTCAAGAGGCACCCATTAGCTATCTGTTAAATCAATAATAAGACTTGATTATCCTAGAATAAAAAAAGGAATGCAGGAGACAGAGCAGGAATTTGCAGAGCAAGTCTATGGCATCAAACACCAGAGTTTTAAGCTCCATCTCTGTAGCAAAACTTCTCTGTGCAGTGATCTTTTGCCCCTTGACCTCGGAAACGTGCCTATTGTTCCTGGAATATTCGGGAGGCAGAAATCATTGTGGTTAAAGGCTTAAGGGGTAGGATCAGAGTCTTGGCTGGGAGCCTCAGCGTTGCACTCACAGGTTGCAAGGTTTGGGGCAAGGTTACTTATACTCTCGAGGCCTCAGTTTCCTTATCTGTATACCAGGAACATAACATACATAACTCATGTGAAGTGCTTAACATGATGGCTCGCTGAACATTAGTCAATAACTGTTAGTTGTTCTCATTCCTGTAACATGATCTTCTCAGGTTAGTGGCGCCAACAGCTATTAACCACAGTAGAGAAAGTGCCATCTACGTTTCTCCCCACCTGTCTCCCAGCCCAAACTTCAAAGAAAAAAGAAAAAAAAAACCCCTCAAGTTTGGCGTTGACAGTAGAAAATATTCACTGTGTTCTTATCACGTTCGTTGGATTTCAGTTCCTTGTTTATACATATAATCTATGCTGAATTATCTGCACTGGTGAAGCAGAGCAGGGTGAAACATAATCCAAGAGGCTAATCTTGGGGGCGCATTCTCTGATTTCAGTTTAGCAGATTACTCTGCTAATTATGTATATTTGCTTGGGCTAGTGTTAACATTCAGCTGCATTCCTGAAGCATTTGTCAGCTGGGGTGGGGAAGACAGCCAAAAGTATGCTGAGCATCAGGGGAAAATTGGATCAGGCTTAAAAATTAACCACAATTAATCCCATAATGTGGACAATGCAAAGTTAACTGTGACTCTAAGTTTCCTTCCAATTCTGAGATCCTAGGGACCATGCAACACCTTGAAAAGCATGTTTTCCATCCTCTCTGCCCCCTCCTCCCAGCATATTATCCTAATTTTGGAAGAAGCAGCTGTGGCATCTGGGTATATAACCACTTGTGTTTCTGCTGGGCAAAAAATCTGGATAATTGTACTAGGAATTTTCCTGTCGCATCAGAGAATTACCCATAATTACGTGATAAAATGAAAATGCCTCCAACAGAAGTACGCTCTCTGGGCAATTACAGGGAAATGATGACAGGCAGCTGAGAGCGTTTGGTGCTTGTGGAGTATCGATCTTCCCCAGACCAGGAGGGATAGCTATGGGGGGGGCGGGTTGCAGAGCAAAGACAGAGAGGAAGCGGGAAAACAATGGCACACTGAGTCACCTGAGTTTCTCCTTGCTATGCACAAAACGCACTTTCTTCTCCTTCACATCTTTCCAGCTAAAACGGCCAGCCTTGTCCAGCTGGACCTCTCTCCCGTTTCTTGAGAGCACCAGCTGCCCGTTGGTGGGAGCACTCACGACATGGAACAGGAGGTCTTCCACCCTGCCCCCCTGGTCCTGGACGTTCAGGAGGGAGAAGTCCAGCGGCTTCATTGAACCGATTGGGAGGGTCAGGGAGCCATTCACATGAAGACTGGGGGTGTGTGTTTCACCTGGAAAACATACAATTCAAAGGTTAGCTTGGTACGTTTACTAATCAGTACTCGGGGGTCCCCAACCTATGGCGAGTTGTACAATTATTTCATTAGATATTGCAATGCAATAATAATAGAAATAAAGTGCACAATAAATGCAATGTGCTTGAATCATCCCCAAACCATCCCCGGGTCCATGGAAAAACTGTCTTCCATGAAAGTGGTCCCTGGTGCCAAAAAGGGTGGAGGCTGCTAACTTAAGTCATTTCTTTTTAGACCACCCCTTACAATTTCCAGAGAGAAAACATAAAACAAGAAACAGACTTAGTTTCAATATACAAACAGTGCAATGGAATTTAAAGCATTCTGGGAACATTGGTGCAGGAGTCCGTCGGCTTGCTCCACTTCATATTCCTGAGCAATAAATGAGATTTCTCTTTTACTCCCATTGGGATATTCTCAGGGATAAGCCACTGCTCCTGTTCATTGGCCTATTTTCCATGTAGAAAATATGGAGCCTGGAAGTCATGCTGACAGCTGGAGTAGGCCATTCCCAATTCCATGAAAGAACCAAAGGCCAATGGCCACATTCTTCTTCTGGAGAGGTAAATGAGAAAACAATTCCTGATCCCAAACCTGTAGCTCTCTGCACCACTGCACCCACCAGGTAACAGGCCCACTTCCCGCCATGCTCGGGCTCTGATTCCCACATGGTCCCTACCCACAGCCAGCCCCCGACGCCATGACCTTTTTATTAAAAAAAGAAAGAAATAGGCTTGTAATGTTAATTTACAGCTACACAGATAAGATTCTAGACTGCTGTCTATTATAAGCCTCCCCTGGATGAAAATCAAAATAGCATAGGACTTCAATGTGAGAGTTAAACTATAGCACTCTTAGAACAAAATGTAAAAGTAAATTTTTGTGATTTTGAATTAGGCTTTCTCAGAAATGACATGAAAAGCACAAGAGACAAGAGGAAAAACATAAATTGGACATCACCGAAATTAAAAACTTTTGTGTTTCAAAGGATACCAGCAAGAAAGCGAGAGGACAACCCACAGAATGGGAGAAAATATTTGCAAATCCTGTGTCTATAAAAAAGATTTGTATCTGGAATATATAAAGAATTCCTATAACTTAACAACAAAAGACAAATAGCTCCATTTTTAAAATGAAGAAAGAATTGGAATAGGCATTTCTCCAAAGATATATCAAAGGCCAATAAGCACATGAACAGCTGCAGAACATTGTTAGTCATCGGGGAAATGCAAATCAAACCATCATAAGGTATCACTTCACTTCCACCAGGAAAGACAATAAACAGTGAGGAGGTAGAGAAATCGGAACCTCGTATGTTGCTGACAGGAGTGGAAAATGCTGCAGTCACTGGGGAAAACGGTTGGGCAGCTCCTCAGGTGATCAAATACAGAGTTACCATGTGACCCAGCAATTCCACTCCTAGACACAGACTCCAGAGAATTGAAACATTTGCCCACACAAAAACTTACATACAAATGCTCATAACAGCGTTTTTCATAATAACAGTTGAAAACAACTCAAATGTCCACCCACCGATGAATGGAAAAACGAAATTTGGTATATTCATATAATATTCATCCGTAAAAGAAAAAGGAATGATAATTGCTGCAGTATGGACGAACCTTGGAAATGGTGTGTAGAGTAGAAGAAGACAGACATAAAAGGCCACACCTTGTATAATTCCATTTACGTGAAATGTCCAGAACAGGCAAATCCACAGGGACACAAGTAGATTGTTAGAGCTTGCCGGGGTTTGGGTGAGGGAGGAATAGGGACAAACAGCTAATGGTTATGAGGTTTCTCTTCAGGGTGATGAGAATGTTTTGGGATTAGATAGCGGTCACGGTTGTGCAACTCTGTGAAATACTAAAAACCAGTGAGTTGTATACTTTAAAGGTGAATTTTATGGTATTTGAATTATGTCTCAATAATAATAAACAATCATACAGGGATCGTTTAAAACAATACTGATGGCCGGGCTCCCCCGCCAGAGCTCTGACCTAGATGTCTTGCGGTGGGACCGCAGTAATGTTACCAACTCCCCTAACGGGCTGCCAGGGAACCCTGATCTCAGCAATTTATAAACTCCCCAGGTAATCCTAATACTAATAACCCTAATAGAACCACAGTTCTGTCCTGAAGCACCTGCCACATCAGACCCACGAGAGCAAGATATCAAATGTTTGATACCATTTCTTAGAATGGTACCAGTTAATTAATCTACAGCAGAGTAGGATTATCAGTGGCTCACACTCAGAATTCACGTGAAATATTAATATGTATACTTTATTTTAAAATTAACACCTCTATCCATATGAAACATCTGATGGGTAAACAGGGGTTTCCTACCATGATGTGGAATTCTTCCTGTGTCCGGCAACTAGTTTCACTGGGACTTTAACTGTAGTGTTTCCTTCTACAGCCAGGTCAGATGGGACGGTTTGGGAATGCCCAGGTTCAGCAGGACCATGTCTACCAGAAGATTTCTCCAACGAAAGTGTAATTCATCTTCAAGTCCCCTTGTATTATGCCCCAAGAGGAGTAAGTAACTTGGGGTTTTCAGAAAGATCCCACTAAAATAAGCCATGGATATTTTTTCCCCATGAGGAAGTCTCAATATCTTTAAAGGCCAGAAATACAGAGACAGAAAATATGATCGACTGTGGCTGTTAAAAAATTCCTCCTGTTATTGATGAACAACACTCGAAAGCCAACGAACACTTGGCCATAATGTGACTTCCAACCTTCCTTCAACTACAACACTTTCGGGGTTCAAAGTTAAGATGGCATTTAAATTTGCTTCCCTTTGTTGTTTAAGGTAGAGTTTCCACGAATGTGTTTGGAGAGAACAGCTCCATTCCTGTAACATGTCAGTCACCTTGTTCTTAACGGCAAACGGGGTGGCTTAAAATTCGTCCACCGCAAGTGTGAGCACCTCATGGGGCAGGCTCCTCATGCTGCTCATCATTTATTTGTAATTTATCTCCATTGCACCTTGGCATAATGAGCTCTACAGGCTTAGACAAATATAAGTCAATAAATTATACATGTAAATACAGTATATATGTAATTTTCTATAACCGGCTATAGTTCAGGAACATAGCAATGTTTTATGCCAAATTTTCTATCTAATAGCTGTGGCTTTTAAAGCATAGATTGCTTCCTTTTCCCTTCCAAAGATCACAGAAGTTGGGTTTTCCCAATTTTCCACATTCTGCAAAGAGTCCCTTATTCCTTAGCAGCACGAGGAGTTTTCCTTTATATCACATGAATCAATCATATTTGTAAACTCAGCCTTTGCAGAGAGAAATTGCCAGACCATCGGAGGAGAGGCACTCACCAGCACACGTGTCATTGGAGGAGTGGGCAGAGAAGCCAGGAACACAGCTGGGAACGCAGAGGCCGCTCTTCAGAAAGGAGCCCTGGTCACAGAGGTGACACCGGTCCCTGTGGTTGCACTGCAAGCAGCCCCGAGGGCAGGCTGTCAATCAAAGAGAAGACGCACTGCATGAGCACAGCAAAGGCACAGACACCCCGCTAGGACCCCCAGGGATGAGAAATAAAGGGGCTGCGGACAGAAGAGTTAGCGTGCAACCGACAGATGATCCCCGAACAGAACAAAAGAGAATTCTCACAGTTTCCCTACGGAATTTCACAGGGAGCCGACCCACCCTCAGAAGGAAACCTAACAGAGAAGAGCACCCCCTGCCTTAGCAATGCCATCCAAAACCGTGGCACATACGTGGATTGTTTAAAGAGTTAACCATGTTGACGTGCGCGAGAGGATACTTACGGGGATTAAGAGCACGTGCTCTTTCTGAACATCTTTCCTCCTCTACCACCCACCAGCGGCCGACCGTGGGCAAGTTCTGCTAACAATCTGCGCCATAATTTTCTTGTCTTAAACACGGGCATAGTGACAGCACTCAGTGCGAGTGCTTGCTGGGAAGACTCCAGGTGTCATAATGTGAATGACTAGAACAGTGCCTGGCACACAGAAAGGCCCAGTTGTGCCACCACCACCGTCCCTGTGATGACGACGACGATGACTGCTATCAGTAGCAGCAGCAGTAGGATTTTAAATGCAGGAGGAGAGCCAGACACTTAAAGGATCAGCAGATTATTTCCTGCAGAGCGCCCAGTCTCCACGTTACCTGCGCACCGGCGCTTCGCGTGATCTGCGAAGTTGCCCTTCCCACACTCCTGGACACACCGGGCTCCCTCGAGCAGAAACGGCTCTTTGCAGCGGGTGCACTCGTGGGGACCTCGGCACTGGAGACAGCGGCTTCCACAGCCTGAAAGACAGACGCCAAGTAAGCAGAAATCTGTGCGGCTTTCCCAGGGGGCCCCGGCCCTTGTGGGAAGGCAGCGCTCACTGTCAACAGCAACACAGCCCGGTGTACGGGCGAAGCGCTGTACAAGCAGTCAGGGAGCCAGGGCTCTGCTTGTGACTACAATCCCCACTGGCTGGGTGACCTAGGCCTAGTTCCTCGACCTCTCTGGGCTTTAGTGCTCTTCCCTCTAAAATGGGAGTGGAAACACAGTCCCATCCACCTCCCTGGGTGGAGATCAAATTAAGTAATGGAAAATGCTAGATAAACTAGAAAGTCATTAGCAGATAGCAATTATCGTTATTAATTAGACCTTGGCTTTCAGTATTGTTTTGCAGAAACGCCGACGTTTCCTGTCATCAGTCTCCCAGCAATGCTTCCAGGATCGCTCTCGCGTACTTTCGGTGCGGATTTCAGGGTCTGAGGACCTCGTGGTTTTAAAGTGAGGCCAAGCGGTACTGGGCCAGACAGGGTGATGGGGAGGCGTACGGTACACAGAGGGTGGAGGGGCAGACAGTGTAATAACAGGGTCTTCCCGTTGCTCAGATGCCCGGGACACACAGACCCTCCCATCTGGAGGTCAGGACCGTCCAGTTTTTAAGGAAGTCCGAAAGTAATGGCTGACACGTATCTGTTTCTGTGGCCGCATACCCCCAAGGTTCCCACACCAGCCTCAAATTTCAGCAAAGCTGTATCAGGGCACGAGAAATGCAAGAGGAAAACTTGCATGACGACAGAGCTAGCTCCTAGGAAAGAAGCCAGAACTGGGTCAAAAGCCAGAAGGGGAAGGTCGCCGCAGGCTCTTTCTCGGAACAGCAGAGGCGGCGGAGGCTTGGGGATCCCAGAGAGGGGCCTCGGATGCTCACTTTTGCAGAGGCCCGCGTCCCGGTAGAAGGAGGCCGAGCACTGCTCCACGCAGGCCCCGTCCTGGAGCGCGTGGCCGTCCATGCACTGCAGGCAGTCTGTCCTCAGGGGCCCGCTGCACGCGTTGCAACTCCAGTCACACTCTAAAGAGAAAGTGTGCGTTAGATTCGCTTCCTTTTTGTCCAGCCTCAACCCGGGGACTAATTTATGAGGCTGCGTCTGCAGCTGCAAGAGTAAAATAAGGACAACAGAAGATGTGTCAGATAAGCGAGCTCAAGCGAGGTTTCTGCTTGTAGCGGCATGAACGCTTCTCTGAACTTCAGTGTTTCCCGATTACGTCGGACACAGGCACGTACAGGAGAGCGCCGCGTTCACGCAGAGCTGCTGCTGGTGGAGCTGCCAAGAAGCAGCATCGATTTGGCTGGTGGCCCGTGGGCGCCACGTTCTTTATCCCTGTGCCACCCCAGTCCTCACGCAAAGCCTGCCACAGGGTGTGGCCAACTTGCCCCACAACCCAGTCCTGACCTTCTCCCCATGCTCAACAGGTAAAGGGGTGTCAGACGCTCCTCTAAGAACGCACCTGCTGCCAACAGTGACACCAGCCACGTGACTTTCTCCTTCTCAAAAATCAGGTGTGAGCCAACACAACAGAAAGAACCAATGATGCTAGAATTAAAAGGGGCATCAAAGAAACGGTCTAGAAAGGGCTTAGTGAAACCACAAGGGATCTCATCCAGGGCTGCAGAACTGACTCATTCACGTGTTCGTTTGCTCAGCAAGCACCTATGGGCTGTGCGTCACTGAACGGGGTAGGAGGGGAATAGGAAGGGCAGGCCCAGACCCTGCCCTCAAGGAACTTCTGTTCTAACAGGGTCTGACCTTGGACATGCACCCAGATAATCCAGGGGGATGGAGAGAAACACAGACCATCAGGCTCAAAAGCAGACCTATCCAATCAGAGTCTCGGGTTGGCTGGGGTACGGCAAAACGTGCTGCTATTATTATTTTATGATTATTATTGTGGGTGTTGCTATTGCTGTTACTTTTAATGGCCCAGGCAATTCTCGTGCAGCCAGAAAACTCACGTTTGGGAGCCAGTGTTCTAGCTGAAAAGCTAACTCTTCCACGCTTGGAAGATGGGCCCAAGATAGGTTAAGTTCCTGGGTTTGAAGTGAGGCAAATTTGTATTCCAGTCATGGCTTTATCCTACACACTGTCCTTAAACTTTTGAGCCTGAGTTTTCTCACCTTTAAAACAGGGATAAGAATAGTACCCACTGCATAAGACTATTGTGAAGATTAAATGAATAATGAAGGTAAAGAATTTAGCACAGTGTCTGGCAATACAGCAACAGCTCAATAAATGTTTGCTGCCAAACTGTTCTTCTTAGGGAACCTGTCTCCACTCAGGGCCACCTCAGTCCCACCTTCCCCTGTCACAAAGAAGCTGCAGAAACCCATTAGTCACCTTTTCTCTAACTTGATACAATGTTTCAAGTCCCACAGAAGCAGGTAAATGTGCAAGACAGCACACGTGATCCAAGATTCACAAAGTTAATCCCACTAAAACAGAGCCTTGGAAACTGCCAACACAGTTATGAAATCATTTACAACAGGCAGGATTTGTGATAATCTTGTTTTTCACCACAAACTGACAGCCACTGGTTAGAAGGAAAAAACCAGAAAAGCTTCTGTGGTCTTGAGCACAGCAGACCACCTACGTTGACAACCAAGTAGAATTTCTTGGGATAGAAAGTGCAATTTTGCAGAGCCTTAAAGGATACCAAGTTTACTTGACAGATGTCTGACCTCCATTTCTGAGTTCCTTCTCTGCCACACCAGAGGGGTGGAGGGAAATGTGGAAGGAGAAGGGAATACACAAGGTCAAGAAAAACTTGTTCTTTCCCTGTTTCAACCCTTGCTGAGCACAGCCACTCAAAGAGCAAGAACTTCAACTCGTGGAGAGCCAGGGAAAAGGAGCTCGGTTTTTGACATTATCTCCTAATAAATCCCTTGAGGACAGGGACGGTGCTCACTCGTGTAAGTATGCAAGGCAGAGACGAACAAATCAGACACAACTCCCGACCTCATTAAGCCTGGAGTCTAGCAATCCAGGGTTGTCGGGGCAACGCCTACAGCCAGGTAACGTAAATCTTCTGAATCTGCCCGGGTGAGAGAACGGGCAACGACGAGGACTGTGGAGAGCTGGACGCACCACGCTCCCACCAGCAGGGATGACAGCCACCTAGTTCCAGCCCATTCTTGCACTGTGGGAACACAAATCCATTACTGCCAGATCTTCTGGTTTTTTTCCCCCCGAAACTCCTGAAAAAATCTCAATTTTTGTATGTGAATTCTTCTGATTTTAAAAGGCAAATAATTAAAGATTTTAAAGCATTGGAACATGACGTGGGCTAAACGAAACATGCCCACGAGCCAAATACAACCTGAGGATTTCCAGTCTGCCGCCTCCGGTCTAGTTCCCAACACCTAGCACACTGTCTGGCACACAGAAGGTGCTCAAAATTATTGCCTAGTAAATAAAGGAGTGAATAAATGAATTCATACATCAGAGAAAGTCAAAACCTACGAAGACTGGCATTTTCCCAGTGTGGAGGACTGGACATCTACAGTGGAGGCGTTTGTCTGAGTCAAAGAACAACCCCACGCGATGCGAGAAGAGCCTTACCTTTGCACGTGTTGGTGGAGAAGTCGAGATAATGCTGCGGGGCGCAGCTCTCATACCGACATTCCCCGAAGAGCAGGACCTTGCTGGGATCTCGGCAGGAGGTGCAGCTGGCCTGCGAGTCGCAGCTTCTACACTGCGTGTCGCATGCTGAGCAGACAGGAAAAGAAAATGACCAGATGATTACGACTGCAGACACTGAAGCACTGGTCAAACCGAGTCACCTACCGCACAGGAGCAAAACCCGGCCCCAACCTGTTCTCCCTTTGTGGCTCATAATCCTTGACTGTGATCAACAGAAACAAAATATTAGTTTGATTTTCCAACATAAGACAGGGTAATCTCATTTTCTAGAGAAGATAAATTATAAACCCCCAAATGGAAATCCTACATCCAAATTGCCCTGCGATTCAGCACAGAATTTATACTTACTCGAAGGTCTCTGGAATGATAGTTCAGAATTTGGACCTTACTTCTCAAGGCATCAAGCCCCTACAGTTCACGACATAGATTCGGATTTTTGTGCGATGCTGTCATAGCATTAAAATTAGGTACTAACTTCATCGTGGAGCTCAGGAAATCCCGTATTTCAAGATACAAAAGACTTAAATGGGACGTTGTTTATCGATTTTTCCAGTTGTGACTCCAGCAGCCAGCTGTGTAATCAGGCATTTGGGATTACCCAATCTGGTCACGCTTCCGTCGTCCCTAATTCCACAACTGGAATTCCTCCCCCGATTCAGTCACTCACGCTAGAAATCTTGGGGTCTATCTTGACACCTCCCTTTTTCTGACTCCTAATCCAATAACTCACTGGATCCTATTTATTCAAATTCTCCAGTATAACCTGTAGAACCTATTGTTTCTCTCCATAGCCATAAATGCCAATCTATCCAAGCCACCATCGTCCCCTGCTGGAATATGAGTGAAAAATTTACTAAAGAGATAGATATTTAAAAGAAAGAACTAAACAGAAATGAAAGATTCATCAAAAGAATTACAAAATACAGTTGAAAGCTTTAACAAGAGACCAAGCAGAATAAAGAATTTAAGAGCGTGAATAGGCCTTTTAAATTAACCCAGTCAGACAAAAATAAAGAAAAAAAATGAACAAAGACTTCAAGAAGTATGTACCCCTCTAAATCTATAAAAATAAAGAAAGAAATCTGCCTTTTGGTCCAAAAAAGGTTTTTATCTCTGGTATCTCAACAGATGATGTGTAAAAGGGTGAGTTCCATATAACTTCATTTCAGATGCAAATCCTTGCAAACATCTCAAGGAACAGGAATATCTATCGCTCTACCTATAAAATATAAGTATCTTTTACTGCTTTATTTGCCTCTCATTCCAGATGATGATGATGATGACAATAATGATAACAAAATGGTTAATCTATGCTGACAGCTTATTCTCTGCTAGAGTCTGTGCTAAGTGTCACAAAATTAGAATGTACATACTGTTATAATCCCATTTTTACAGAAAAAGAAGCTGAGGCCTAGTGGTTAATGGACTTGTTCAAAGTCACAAAGCTGGTTAGTGGCAGTTAGGATTTCAACTTTGGTCTCCTGACTCCAGATCCACTCTCCTAACCACTATTCCATAATTCCTTCAAGACGGTACTTCCTAGAACATAAAATTGAAATATCGCCACTGTTTGTAAGTGTCATTTTCAAAAGTATGACAAATTTTATTTTTTACAAATGACACATTAGTGATTGAAACGAAGTAAGCGGCCTTAGCCTATCACAAATATTCCTTCATCTGTAAAGGACTTCCTAATTTTTTTTCATCCAGATTTACCCTTTCCCTAATTTATCCTACCTCTTTGTTTGTGTGTGACTCAAGGCAATTAATCACATTCTGACTTTTTTGAGAAATAAGACATCGATGCAAGTAACTCTCATGCAAGACAAAACGATGACTGTTTGGGCAGAATTCGAATGTTTTGCAGCACATGAAGTCCTTTACATTGTCAATATTCAGCAAATACATGTAGAAATTACACCCAGAGAAGCGTTCAGTTCATTGCGTACTAGAGCCAGCACCACTCTCTGCCCAGGATCATAGAATCGGAGTGCCGAGAGAAACTATAAAGATGAAAAAGATGAACACTTTTAATTTAAATTAGGTAATAGGACAGAGAAATTAACCTGTCCAGGCTCACACAGCTGGTGTTTCCCCGCCACACGGCCCAGCTCTTCCAGTTAATCTCGTATGTGAGTTACGCGGCTAACGCCACTCATACTGCCTTTGCAGGTAAGTTTTCTTCCTTTTATAAAAATAAAGGCTGTCAGGTGAGAAGGTGGAAGCAAGAACCTCACATTTCTTTCAGTGGCCCAAGAGGGGCAGGAAAGGACAGAAAGTTCGTTTGAAAAACCTACGCTGGCAGACACGGTTGTCATCGAGGTAGTGCCCAGGGAAGCAGCTGCTGCTGCAGGTGCCGAAGTGGGACAGAACGAGGCTGGCGTCGCACGAGGAGCAGGAGAAAGGTCCTCTTCCTCGGCAGGTTCTGCAGGAGGAGTGGCACTCTGCGGAGGGAAGAGACACAGAAACGCTGATGCCGGATTCCCGTCCAGAGCGTCACCCCCAGTGCTGCTAATAGAAGCCCAGCAGTGCGAGCGCGTCTGGCTGCTGGTCTGGTTTGCTGTGCTGAGCTTGCTTTCCGCTCCCCTCGGGAAGTTCAGCCTCAGCGACCACCCTAAGGAGAACCTCGCGAGGCAGCCGCAGCGCCTGAGTCCAGCACTTACTTTTACAAGCGCCCCTCTCCACGTAGTATCCTGAAGGGCAGGCGGGGACGCAGTGGTCCCCGAGCAGCAGGTGGCGGGCATCCTGGCACTGCAGGCAGACACTGCCGGCGTCGTGGAGATCGGCGGCACAGCGCCGGCACAGAGGATGGCAGTCTGCAGGGAGCAGGAGAGCAGAGAGAAGGCACGGATGCTCATGAGCACAAAGTCTGATCACCTCACCAGAGGGCAGAAAGGATTTCAATCACTGACGCGGCAGCACAGACAGCCGCGAGTAGCCTAAAGGCAGCACGTACATGTCAGCAAAGCACGAGCTTCGGACCTGCACAAACTGTGTTTGAGGTTTTCAGCAAGTGGCCAGGCCCAGCACGGTGATCGAGTTTCCATCCCTTTCCGACTGAACGACCTTCAAGTACTAAAGCACCATGTGAGAGACAGTTGCCCAAGGCACAGGGAGAAACAGACCAACAGAAACAGGACGATCAGTAGGATCAACTTCTCCCCCAGAGCTCCGAGAACCCGAGTGCAGCGGGCCCCCGACTCCGAGGGGTCCCCGAGTCCTCCCTCCACAAGGCTCCTTCTCACAAACGTGGCCTGCCATAGTCAGTGCACCAGTCTCGGCCTTTGGGTGGAGGGATTGGGATTAGGAAATAATTGGACTGAGTTGCCGGAAAATTTTCGCCTTTAACTAGAGATAAAGTCACGAAGAAGGGTTGTGAGTTGAAACGGCATTGTTACGACCTGACACACAGTTCGTAGCGGCTCTGTTGTACCAGTTGGGATTAAAGCTATAAAACAAATTATCTGCACAGCCAGCATCGTGTCTTGTTCTCACTCATGTAACAGTCACCCTTTAATAAAGAACTCGATTGGGTTCAGCTTTAGAAGGTGACAACTCCCTCAGTCCTGCTTTCGAGTGGTAATCACCCTTCGAGTCTCACTTACCATCCTGCATTCCGAAGGCAAGAGAAAAATCCACAAATCCTGAACTACCCACCAAAATGAAAAAGGAGTAAAGATCTAGGAAAGGAGAGGAAAGAGTTCTGATCATAGGGCCTTTCCGTCTTCCCCTGTAGGGTTCGAAGCGCTTGTTAGCACCTGCTAACGACCACGCAGGGCCCGGAAATGTCGTTTCATTTGAAGGCTTGTAGATAGAGATTGTAGTTTCTAGCAATACTTTCACTAAAAAATCCATGTTGGTAAAACTGATTGCCTGCCCCTGAAGTCTGTTAAAACAGCTCTTTCTCTCTATACTCTTGGTGATACTTCCTTAAGTCCCAATCATCTGGCTGTGTTCCTTGTTCAGGAAGCAGATCTCACTCCCATACCCAGCGCCCACTCAGCCGCGCGAGAACCCTTTCTGGGATCTTTATAGCTTTGCCGGAAGTTAAGCCGAAAGAATCCTCCTCAAAAATGTGGATTTTTCGAGAAGCAGCACACGAACTAACAGCACCTGACCTTCCTCTGAACTTCAGGAGTTTCAAATTACAAGCAGCCTTTTGCCAATGTTAGGAACAATTCATGATATCCTAGGAGCCCAATTAATCCTCATTACAGCCCTTCAGTAAATTACAAAGGAAGTGATGCCCGTATGGAGGGAAATAGGGTGAGGAGGTTATTTCCCTCTGAGTTGGTGCATGGTGTCCACACAATGCCAAGCATTTTGTTCTTTTTTCTGTGCCTTCCCCCCACTGCCAGGAGCACAACTCTGGGTGTGCAAAGGGAAACGCAAAAAGCTTTGAGAGTTGCAAGAGCACATGAGGATGAGAGTGTTTTATGACCACCTAACAATCGGTAAATGTAAGGGTTGGAAACCTAGAAAACAAAGCTCTATTATTCGAAAAGCCATGGCCTCTTCCTTTCTAAAGCAAATGCTTGCAGAGCTTTCTGAACCCAGGCAGGCATCAACAGGACCTGCAGGTGTTCGTGGTCTGAGGACTAGTTCTGTCTAACAGGAGTTTCCCTAGCGTGCAATTAGAGAAATGCAAAAGTATAATCGCCAAGGGGAGGCTTTGAAGAGAAGGTAAGCAGATCGTTGGGTATTTTGAGGGTACAATAAATAAATATTTGCGGATCTGTGTGATCTCAGGGATCTGTTCCAACGAGGAGTGTGACGTCTGTTCGTCACTCTAAGGGAAGCCAGGGCAGGTCACGCTGTTCCCTCCCACCCCCCCGCAGGTGCTTTTCCGCCCTACCTTTCTCAACTGCCCACTCCGCCCTGCCCGTCCACTCCTGCCCTCCCAGGTGATCTCATCTACGCCGTCAAGCTTGAGCACTTGGATCCATTCCTTTCAACCTCAAAACATCTATCCAGTCCCATTTGTATTTCATTTTCTCCCATCTCGCGGGATGGATTGGCTAATCCCTCCAACCACACTCTTGATCCAATTCTCAACATCGTTCCACCTCTTATCCTCCATTTCTCTTCACCCTCTTCTGACCTCAGCTTCTAAACATGCTCCACACTAACTACCGCCCCAAAGCTCTTCTCTACAATCCCCCATCTCTTGCCTTCCCTTCACGTTCCAACTTCCTTGCCCTCCAACTCCTCACCGCATACTCTGCCTTCAACACAACTCTACTGTGGTTTTGCTCCCGAAAAGGTCTCCGATGGCCTCTTGACCACCTCTACCGACTGCCTCTCGTTCTTTACCCGACCTGAAATCTCCGCAACACAAGGCACTGTTGACCAGCCCTCCTCCTGGAAACCCTCTCTCCCTCCTCTGTCAGGTTTTAGCCTAACACTCCTCTTGGTTGGGTTCTCTTTCTCTGCCTCCGAGTGATAAATGGAGGGAATCTTCACAACTCTCAACTTCTTCTGTCCTCCTAATCAAGTCTCTGGAGGCCTCAAACCAGACATGGCTGTTGGACCAGATGTGGGAACACAGACACAAGCCGACGGAAAAGGCTCAAGAGTTGCAGAGTCTGGCTGGGCGCGGTGGCTCACGCCTGTAATCCTAGCTCTCTGGGAGGCCGAGGCGGGCGGATTGTTTGAGCTCAGTAGTTTGAAACCAGCCTGAGCAAGACCCCGTCTCTACTAAAAATAGAAAGAAATTAATTGGACAACTAAAAATACATAGAAAAAAAAAATTAGCCGGGCATGGTGGCACATGCCTGTAGTCCCAGCTACTCGGAAGGCTGAGGCAGGAGGATCGCTTGAGCCCAGGAGTTTGAGGTTGCTGTGAG
>CAUYRB010040351.1:0-97928 GCA_963574695.1 Propithecus perrieri
TACAACTAAAGGACACGGGGAGCACTAAAGGGAGGGAAGGGCATGCCTTTAACCTGCATTTGGGTGAGGCAAAGACATAAAGTGTAACTATAATGTTTGTACCCTCACAAAACCCTGGAATAATAAATAAATAAATAAATACATTTTTTTGAGGCGAGGAATGCTGTTTGTGGATATTCTTGGCAATTTTTTCTCCATTCTCTGCTAACATTCTAAATATGTTTGTCATTTAATTTATCCTAGAAAGTGATCAGCTATGAACTCGCCTTCTCCTTCCCCTAAGTCAACTCATTCCTTTCTGAAGCTTATATAACTTCACTGCTCATTTACTCTTGACCTCATCTTCTTTCTTTGCTTCTGAGAACAATTTGAATATTAAAGTCTTGTGTTATCTTTTATTTTTAACATTTTCTTTTCTCCTGGATCTTTTTTTACATCCTATAATTATGGTCAGAGGTCCTTTATTATTATAAGAATAAACAAGCTGGAAAGTAACTGAAGCTTAAACCCAATCCTTTTCTTATATTTCATTAACAAACTTCTTGAAGAATAGAAAGCAGCCAACACTCATTCATCCCACTTGTTTACACTTCACTTGTTTCTCAACCCACTGTCATCTGGACTGTACTCTATGCATTCTACTGAGATAGTGAATAAGGTCATATATGACAAAGCACAAATTTTCATCTTTTTTTATACATGTATTTGCATACTTATTACACCTAGAATGCAGAATTATTCTAGATTTTTCCTCTAACTGTATGTCCACTGTTTTCTAAATATGATCTTTGAGCATCTTCCTTGTCTTTCTCTAAATATAGAACTTTTTAAATTTCTTTACTTGAATCTCTTTATCATTTGCTTACCTTTAAGATCTCATCTACTTTCCAAGCTTTAATAATTACCTTTTTGTGCTTTAATGATCACACCTGTATTTATAGCCTATATATTCTATTCTCCTGAGCTACCTTTCCAAGTATTTATAAGGAATTTTTTATTGGATTTGTTAGCGGCCCCTTAGAATTAACACATCTAAATACTGCTCAATATCTTCAATATCCATATGCTTCTCTTATGCATTCCTTATCTCTACAATAAATGTATGTATTTTCCCAATCCTTCTAGAAGCACCATGCAAGCCTTTTCTACACTTGCCAACTACTCCTTCAGCCATTTGGCAAGTCCTGTTTACTTTTCCCATGTCCCTTAAAACAGTCTCTTTTTTCTCACTGCGACTGTCTTAGTTTAGGCTCTCGTTGCAACTCTTAAAATAGGCCTTTTATTGACAAGCTTATTGCCAATATTCCTCCCACACATAGGTCTCACTTCTATGTTTGATATGCTCAGGTAGATATTCATAACTATCACTTCCTCTCTACTGGGAAAGCCCAGTGTCGCTTTGGTGCCCCTGAGAAAGATGACTCTCTGTAGTCCCTCGGGGTTAATCACAATAAGTCTAGTTTGGTCATGTTTGTTTTATTTCCCCTGACAGTAATTGTTTTCATCAGGGCCTGTGACCCATTCCTGGCAAAGTGTACCTGATGGGAAATTTTCTGTAGGCTTCAGGGGAAGGTTTTACTTATAGATTAAAAGAGATTCAAGGTTGGAAGTACCCCTATTTCTAACAAGATATCACATTTCTACATGTGAAGCTTAGAACCGGTACAGCTGTCTTTCAGCCATGAAGGAAGATATCACCAGTACATAGAGATGACAAGGCAGTTGGGTTGAAAGCCTCTGGTCTTGAATGAAATGACTGAGCGATTGAATTTGCCAATCCTGAAACCACATTATCTCTAGTAACTCTTAGAAAACATAACAAACCACTTACATTTAAAGCCTTTTTAAATCGATTAAGTTGGTTTATGTTTGGCTGTTATTTATAGCCAAAAATATAGCGGTTGCAGCTCAAGTCATTTCACTTTATTGTTTTAATTGTTCTCTATTCTTTCTAGAGTATATTGTAACACTCTTCGCATAGTATTTAAGGTCCTGCATGAACTGACCACAATATACTTTTCTGGTATTATCTTCCAAAAGTACTCTTTGCACCTTTTATCATCTATTCAAAGTAACCCATTAATTCACTGTTCATGAATGTATTTTAGGCTCTTTCTCCAATTTGCCTGGAAACATTTTACCTTCCAATTATAATGGCTTCTCCTACCATCAAATCTTATTTTTTCTATTGAAATGATTATGATCTTCCAAGGCCAAATTCAAAAACTACTACATATGTTGGGCATATATGTCTTGTCGTAATTTTCTCCCAGCACTTGTTGTGGTCTGTCTTGAAACTTTGTTTGTGTATTGTGTCTTCTTTCTCTTTGCGGATTCAATTGTACGTTGCAATGTAATTACCTGTATGAAGTTGTTAGTAAAATTATGCTCTGTACCTGAAACAGAGCAAATTAAAAAATAAAACAAAACAGAACCTTAAACCCCTTAGCCCAAGGAAGAGGGACACATGCTGAAATTTATTCCTACTTTTTAGGGTGTAGGGATTATGAATTTTGTATTATACCTCAGAGAAATTTTATACTTGTGTACCAGGACACATTTACACAAAATATGCATTGCAGCATTGTTTGTATTATGAAAAAATTAAAATGACCTAAGTGTCCATCTATAGAAGAATGAAAACAATAAACTGTAATTCATACTACTAAATGTCAAATAGCCATTAATATAAATGATATAAACCTGTATGTGTTAATATGGGTAGAGCTTAAAAACTTAACACTGAGTGAGAAGAGAAATTGTATAAAATGTGATTTAGAAATTTTAACGTTAAGAAGATAATCAATATCAGGAAGGAGACCTGAAACAAACACCTTGACTTTAAGGAAAGAAGTTCTGACTTCAAAACTGTAAACTGATACACACGTCTCTTTTTTTAGAACATCAAAGTAAAATAATACCTCTTCTTAACTGATACTGGTGAGATACCGTGGTATCCAAAAAACATGAAAATGTATCTGCTTCCCCAATCTCCTTAGATTGACTTGGATTATCTGCATGTCCACTCGTCACTACTGTCTTTCTTCCTGTCTCAGAAAGAGAAATTTTTCTCCCTATTCAAAGCTAATTGTTGTCCCTGTGTTGCAGATATCGTTCATCCTATTGTCTTGGGAACTTTACATCCACAATTATTTATTCACTCCCTTTTCTATTCAAGTGTTTTACTCATGCTGCCTTCATTGTCTAAATACCGTTTACTTCCTGGTTCATGGCAACATTTTCTCTGTTTTCCAGCATTTACTTGGCTATCTTATCATCTCCCAAGAAATCTCATCCACCAAATCCAGTAAAAACTCTTTGAAAATTATTTTTTTCTTGATGCCAACTGTTGCATATTATTTGACCAACTCCTTTATAATAGAAACTCTGTTTTCATTTGCTGTTTTTTTACACAAATATTACATATTAGTTTTAGATTTACAAAAAAGTTGAGGGTATAGTGTAGAAAGTTTTTGTATGTTCTACACTCAGTTTCTCCTATTATTACCACCATATGTTAATATGGTACATTGGTGTCAATTAGTGAAACAATATTGATACATTATTATTAAATAAAATCCATTCTGTTCCAGGATCCCATCTAGGATACCACATCACATTTAGCTGTCTTGTATCCTTGGGATCCTCTTGGTTATGTCAGTCTCTGAAACTTTCCTTGTTTTTAATGACTTTAAATATTTTGAGGAGTACCACTTTAACATTTTGTAGAATATCCCTTAATTGAGATTTACCTGATGATTTCCTTATGATTAGATTAGAGTTATATTAATAGATTTTTGGTGGAAAGTAAGATAAGTAAAGTGTCATTCTCAATGCATTATATTAAAGATATATGCTAGCAGCATGATTTATCACTGTTGATAATTACTCTGATGAAGTTTAACATCACACTAAAGTCATTCTTTTGCCCCCTTTCCATTCTGTAGTCTTTAGAAGGAAGTTGCTATGCACAGCCCACATTTAAAGAATGGGATTTACATTACACCTGTTTGAGTATCTGTATAAATTACTTGTAATTCTTCTGCACGGGGAAAATTGTCGATTTTTTATCTATCTATCTATCTATCCACTTACTCATTCATTTGTTTCAGTATGCACTCGTGGATACTTATTTTATACTTTGGGTTACAATCCAACACAACTTTATTTTGTTGCTCAAATTGTTCCCGCTTTGGCCATTGGAAAGTCTTTCAGTTGGCTCTTGTTTCTCTTTGACATATTCCCATCATCGTGGGTTTATTTTCCCTTTTCTTAAGCACTTCCGTATTTTTTGGCAGTAAGAAGATGCTCCGGGGTCATCTTGTATCCTTTCCTACCTCAGGCTTAGTGTCAGACATTTCTTCAAGAAACCCTGGCTCTTGATATTGGAGAATGATGTTAGAAACCAAGATCTGGGTGGCTTCCCTTACTTACTGTTTTAAGCGTTGTTTCTTTCTGTTTTCTCACCTTATTATTTCTTCCTCGCTTCTCTTATGTGCTCTTTCCTGTCTATCCTCCGCACTACTTTTTTTTTCTTGTTTGATAGTTATTTGTTGTTATTGTTCTTCTTCTACATTTATACCCTCTTCTGGGTATCTTCACCATTAGAAAGTAACAATTATCCTCTTATATTCATGATTTAATAAGTGTGGAAATTGGGTTAGGGGAAGTCATATGAAGATTTCTTCTGTTTCTTTCCTAACTGGATAGTTACTGAGGAGCGTGGTTCATTCTACTCTCCACCCTCCTGCTTTCAAATATAATGGAATGGGAGATTGGAGAGAACCTGATATTTATTGGGTTACATTTTTCCATAAGATAGACCTAAAATGTTGAGACCATGCCACCCATGAGTGGCACATTCTCCTTTAGTCTTTCAGCCAATCTGCTCAGGTGGAATGGCTTGCCTTGTTTTTCTGGTCTCCAGGCTAATAGTCATGAGCTGCCTTTGAATATCCTACAAGGTGTCCTCTCACTGTGTTTCAGCTTTCTGGAATAGGATTTGGTGGGTAAACTCTAACGAGTGAAGTGGTCCTTTGAGCTTCTACTCTTGTTTCAGGTCTATTTGCATTTTTCAGTCTACCCTTATGAAGCAGCCCTACTTCTAGGGGTTTAGATCTTCAGTTTGGTCTATTTATAAAATAGATACTTTTATTCTGAGTCCTATGTCCCCTTGACTAAAACACTGGTGAACAGTAAGAATGAATCTTAAGTTCCCTAATTTGAGCACTTATCTAGTCCCATGATTTAAATATACACTTATATGTTCACTATCAATAATATATATCTCTAATCTAAATCAGTTTCCCAAAATTTAAGACCTAGAATTTTATATAAGATGTAGTCACTCAGGTGTCCTCCACACATCAGAAGATCAGCATGTCAAAGCTTTGCTCATACTTTCACTTTTTACTCTTCCTATATTCTAACTATGGTGATTATTCTTACCATCCACCTGTTCACTCAAGCAGGAAACATGGGACCCATCCTTAGTCCTATCTTTTCTTTGCCCCTCTAATTCAGTGAATAAGCATGCCCAGTTGATTCTGCTATCCTAATGTACGTATGTTTCTTTAAAGTCTCTTAAATGATTCTTCGGTGTCTTTCTTTCACCACTACTCTTAGGGAAACTTGCTTAGATTAGCATGCAAAATTCTAACTCCTTACCTTCAATTATAATTTCTCTAATTTATTTTCTGGACTACTGTCTGCATGATCCTTCCAAAATATAAATCTTGTCATAACACTCTATTGCCTTCAGGATAAAGTTAACAGTCAACTCCCTTCCTTTTTTTTTTTCCAGTCATAGCATATAAGATACTCAGCTAACTCCAAACTCAGTACTTTTCCAGGTAGTATTCCTTTGGCCTGGCATGCCCTTCCCTCTCCATGCTTAGCATCTTTTGTTTATTACTACCTTCTTTTATCTTCTGGTTCACTCACTCATCTGTTAAGACTTAGCTCAGTACTAAGACACACCCAATTGTACGGTGTGAGGTAATGAGGCATTTTCTCTGGGCTTCTGGATCTCCCACCGTGTGCTTGACTCTCCTAGATTTAGGCAATAATCTGTATTTATTATCTATGTATTAATTAAGGAAAGATGATGCACTTCATTCTAGAATCAAGCACAAAGTTGGGCACATTGGTGGGGATGGATAAATGTTTGCTGAATAAAGGAACTAACCATGATAGAGAATTTTGAGCTATTGGTAAAATTAATTGCTGAGGATACAGAGTAGAAGGCACACTAGTGTCAATGCCAAGGGGCACCGTTTTAACAATCACTATCAGGCTCTTCTCCATTTTTTGATTTGCACAATTAATATTTTTTAATTCATATATAATTACCTTAAAAAGAGTCCTTTATCCCCTAACTACATCCTCCCCAAACCAAATTTTACCTCAACCCCCTATGTATCAGTTAGAGTAATTTTGGCTTACTGTAACAAAAATAATCCTAATTCAAACTAGTTTACAAACACAAAAATCTGTTATTTCACATAGTAAGGTATGTGGATCTATGGTGGGCTTTATAATTGGTGTATCAGGGCTCTAATTTCTTTAGAATTTTTGGTGGAACCGAAATCTTTACATGATTCATCCTCAAGCTCTGTCAGGGAACTGCAGAATTCCCAGGACTCATATCAGACATGACAATATCCTGAAAAAAACTGGCTGTTTCTTCCACATTTCCCTGTAGACGAAGGAAAACTATTCCTGCATTTCTTTGTTTTTCTATCACCTCAAGACTCATTAGCAATCTTTAAGTAATATATTCATTTTAATTTACATTCTTCCCCAAGCTGACCCTGAGATAAGAATTCAAGTGCAATAATTTATATGAAAAATGATTCCAGGAAGCCCTATGAGGGTGTGATAGGGACGCAGAGTAAGCAGGCAAACAGAGTGAGTGAGTTACACTCTGGGTAAGGAAATTCAGTCCTGCCAAGGGTCCTTTCATGGACTGCACAGAACACACCTAAGAATGGTCTCACCACCAAGCAAGAAAAGCTGGTAGATTTATACATTACATTTTATCTTTCTCTAGGAGATAGCTTGTGCTCCCTGGCACTTCTGTTAACCTTGTTCATGGTCAAGAACCTCATGTTGGCAAGAAATCATTAGGCAGACAGATGTAGGTGATTCAGGTAGGAAGTTGTTGGTATACACAGAAACTAGCCACTAAAGATGCACATAACATTTTGGGTGGGCAAAATAGTACAGGACAAAAATAATGTTTGCTACAAAGCCCTTTCCAGAAGAATTCACCATCAGGATGAATTGAAAAGTATTATTAACTTTGGCTTCTCAATTTGATGATGGATATCTAGAGTATCAACCACTAAAGTTACTATGCCCTCTACAAATGGTTTGTGGGTTTATACTGAGGAAATGAAACTAAGCTAAATAGTTATGGTTGGTTTTCAGTACTATTTAACTTTCCATCTAGTGAGATCAAGAAAGACAAAATATAGGTCAGTCTAATATTATAATATCTGATTGATTTCTCTGTTTTTACTAAAGCCTCCAATTACCATGCTTGATTTTATTTCTCTTAGAATTCTGATTTTTACTATTCTTATTTTTCTAGCTATTAGCTAAATGCCTCCACAATAAAAAATTAAGATTCCAAAAAGAGTCAATGTTATTTTCCCCCAATTGTAAAAAACAATGACATATAGAAAAGACAAAAATTAATTCAGGATTTAAAAGTTTTTAACATTTGACTTTGTTTTCTTTCTCTCTGTATGTCTATATATATCCTATCTATCTATCTATCTATCTATCTATCTATCTATCAATCAATCACCTATCTACCATTTATCTGTCTATCCTTGCCATCCTCTTTTTTCTCTCTCCCTCTCTCTCTCTCTTTTCCATCCATCTATCTAGATTCATGTTATTTGTCAAACCAATTGAAAGTAAGTTGTGGAAATGATGCTATTTCACCCCTAAATAAATTAGGATAGATTTTCACAGGACAGAGACAATGCTTTTCATAATCACAATATTATTGACTCAATACATTTAGCACTGATAAAAAAATGTTATTTAATATACAAATAAATATTCAAATTTCCAAAATCATCCGGATAATGCTCTTAGTTGGCTTGTTTTGTTAATTCAGAATAAAAATAATTATGCATTGCATTTAGTTGTCAAGTCTTCTAGATTGTGTATCAGTCAAGATCCCCCAGAGAAACAGAACTAACAGGAGATATATATATATATATATGTATAGATATAGATATAGATATAGATAGATAGATAACAGGGAATTGGAGACTGTAAGTCCCAAAATCTGCAGGGTGAATGGGCAAACTGAGGCCCAGGAGAGCCAATGATTTAGATCCAGTCTGAAGGCTGACAAGCTTGAGTTCCAGGAAGTGTCAATATTTCAGTGTGAGCCTGACGGTAGGGGAAAACACACATACACACCCTGATGTTCCAGTTCAAAAGCCATCAGGCAGGAAAAATTCACTTTATTCAAAAGAGGTTTAGCCTTTTTGTTCTATTCAGAATGTTAGGTAGGGATAAGGAGGGAGAGGAGTAGATGGCTAGGAGATGCTTTGTCTGTGATAGAAGGAACAGATTGACCAGAAGTGGGGCTTCCAAAAAGGAACAGATGACATGTCAAGGGGGCTTCTAAGGACTGACCAACCAAAAAGAGATAAAAAGGCCACAAAGTGGAAATATGACCAAGGCCACAAAAGAGGGTCTTTGGAGCATGTGTACAAGTAAGGTGACAGTATCCTCAAGTGACCTACCCTCATTAACATAGTAAAAATCACACCCACCAGTGCCAGAACAGTTTACAAATACCATGGCAATCCCCGGAAATTACCTTACAAGGTTAAAAATGGGAAGAGTTCCTAGTTGCAGGAATTCTCCACCCCTTTTCAAAAAAATCCGTGAATATTCTACCCCTAACTTAACATAAAATTAGGAAATGAACATAAAAGGAAAAATCTTCTTAAACTCAGGGTCTCCTCCACTCAAGGGGGTTTTGACCTGTTCCTTCTCTGAAATGACCTATGGTTTAATAAAGTTTGACATTTTGCCTGCTTGCATCTGCTTGGTCTGCTCATTTGCTCTGTCGACTCAGTGCCAGTAACCATTCTGTGGTACTGGGAACCAAGAACCAGTGAACAAGGACCTGACATCTGGTCCCCACACCCGACAAGATCTTCAACTGATTGGATGAGACCCACCCATATTAAGGAGAGTGATCTACCAACTGAAATGTTACTTAGTCTACCAATTTAAATGTCAATCTCAGCCATCAACACCCTCACAGAAACGCCCTAACAGAAAATAATATTTGACTAAATATCTGGGCAACCCATGACCCATCAAGTTGACACATAAAATTAACCATCATAGACTCCCCAACCTAAAATATTTTCTTTACTTTAAAAAAATTTTTTTGGTTATTCATAGCAGTAAAATTTTTTGAGGTCTAGAAAAGTTTTCTGTTTAAAATTATCTTGGAATAATTTTAGATCTACAGAAAAGCTGCAAATTTAGTCCAGAGAGTTTGCTTATAACCCCTTCTCAATTTTTAACTTCTTATATTACCATGATACATTTTTGAAAACTAAGAAATTAACATTGGTGCATTGCTATTATCTAAAATCCAGATCTTATCTGAATTTCACTGATTTTTCAATTCATGTCCTCTTTCTGTTTGAGGATCTGGTCCAGGACACCGCTTTGCATTCATTTGTCCTGTCTACCAGATCTCCTCTGGTTCAGGACAGTTGCTAAGTCTTTTGCTGTTATTCATTATTTTAACAGTCTTAAGAAGTGCTGTGCTGGTATCCTGCAGAATGTCCCCAAATCTGGGTCTCAGTTATTTATTTTTTAATTATCCTTGAGAAATGGATTTTTGGAAAAGATACCACAAAGTGAAGTTCTTTTCTCATTTATCATATCACAGGGTACATGATACCTGTATGATCTCACTAGCAATGTTAACACTCACCACTTTGTTAAGGTAGTATTTGCCAGGTTTGTTTATTTTAAAGTTACTACTTTTACCTTCCATTTTCTATTTTTGGAAGCAAGTCACTATGTGTGGAATACCCTGGGGAAAGAGGGGGCTGGTAGAAATTAAGCCCCACCTTCTATAGGGATGAGTGTCTATATTCTTACTTATAATTCTTCTGCATGGGAAATTTGTATATTTATTTATTCATTTAATCATCTATTTATATCAGTATGGACCCAGGTATATTATTTCACACTTTGGGTTATAATCCAAAAGCCATTAATTTTGTGGTTCGAATTGTCATTGAGCAGGTCAGTTTTTGTGATAGTCATTCTTTATATTCCCCTTGATATTCATCCTTCCTTCTTCCCAGATCTCTTGTCTATACTATCTAATAGGCTAGAAATTCAATAAATCGGGACCACTAAATTTTAGTGTGGGACATACGACTAAGAAGAATACTTTTCAGTTCTGTATTTAAAATTTTGTAAACCTACTTTCCATCATTTGATTATTCTAACAAATTAATTTGACATGAGGTATTATTAAAATACATTTACTACAGTAAAAATTAGAAATCATAGAATCATAGAAATCATAGAATAAATAAAATAAGTTATCAAAGCCATCTGTTAAGGAAATCTTAATACTTAAAAGGACTTTCCTTTTCCTGACACTTGTATATCTCTCCTACTTCTCATATGGTGCCCTAAATATGACAGCTGCGTGGGTGATTGATCTCTCACCTGTGAAATCTAAATTCCACATGCTTAATATGTCACTTCATCTAAAATAATATGTAGTAATGGGAAGTCTACCTATATTTATTTACACATGGATATATTTGTATATTGGTTACTTATTTTGCTACCTGAGTGCGGAGGAAGCCTCAATATGTCAGTTGCATTTGACAGAGGACTTATTCCTTTAATTTTTGAAAAAGGGCATGAATATCCTTATACTTTGTCTGAATTTAAATTGTCTATTCAGTGTCAGTGGCATTTTTTACAAAGATTTTATTTTTCAAGAAAGAAATTGTTTAATATCATGCCTACTGATTGGAATTTTGCAAAGAACATATTAACAAAAATAAGGCTAAACTTGTCATCATATCTTACCTGCTATTTTTATGCTTTTGTATATAGTCTTCAGCTACTACATATCAAACGTAGAGATGGAAAGTGGTATAATTAAATAGTACAAAGTTCAGAATTCTAGCTTCAAGAATTAATACTTCTCATCTGAATAAAATAGAGAAGATATTAATCTCTTGCAAGGGCATTATAGAATCAAGTAAGCAAATAAGATAACAAGATCAGTGCTTGAAATAGAGTGGGTGCTTGATCTCTTTTGCTGCCTTCCTCATCACAAGTAGATGTTGACAAGGTTTTACTTTATAAATAAAACCTATTATACATGTAATTTTATTTTTAATATGCATTAATATTTTATGTTTCAAACATGAATTGATTAACCTTCATGTGTTAACATTTCTCAATTTAAATGAATACTTAGTATTTTTATTTAGTAGTCTGGAGCAGTAGTATACATCCCTATAAGGTAAAAGTCATATTTAACATTTTTATATTAAAATACATGCATTTATTTTCTCTAAAAATGTTTAAAGTTCTGGAAATTTTAATGAGTACTTTGTAATTATTCCAGACAGAAAGACAAACAGTACATGATCATCTACTGAGCAAAATCTTCCCAGACAAAGCTACTCTCTGTCTGGTGATCAGGGCTTGTCCTAACCTTAAACCTGCTTGTGTCTTGTCACTTCACTAACACATTCCAGAGGATTGAGCACCTGCCATCTCAAGGTTATTTAGGGAAGAAAGGAATGAATAGCAGCTTCTCAACTTTATTCACTTCCTAATTGTTCTCCAATAAAATCACATACATTTCTAGTAGGCTAGACTGAGACTCCACTAGAATACAATTTTATTATGTATTGTTACTTTGCTACTTCTTTTGAAATTAAGGTTTACCTTAAATTCATTTTTATTTGCTATTGGTTGCCTCTGGAAAATTATAGGGGACCATGGAGCTCATAATAAACTCATGTTCTGTGATCTTTAATCTTTAGGGGTGGCTCTGTTGTTTTTCCTAGTGTTCCATGGTTGTAGGTTAGGCAACTTTGGAAGCTACATGAATTGCATCAGGGTTAATGAAATATAAATAAATAAGAAGTTATCTCTCACTGAATTTTATCACATTAGTGTTCTAAAAGGACTGGTATTGTTTCCATGGGTGTATAAAATTATCAAGGACTATTTTAAACAGTGTGAAAATGTGAAACCTTCATAATAACAGCCAGTGTTGCCCACACATATCTGCTATATTGTTTCCTAGACCTCACGAATATGTATACATTTTATGTATATCATATGATTATTCTACTTGAAATACTTTTCAATTTATTAAAAAAGTTAAATATTGTATAAGACGTCAATGGCTATGTAATTTATTACCAGAGATATGATCTAGGCTCTGTGGCAAATGTGTATGTACTCAGCCCAAATTAAAGGAAATATTCTTAATTACTATACTTGTAATAACTAAATATATAATTATACTTAAAGAATGAATCCTGAGTATGAGAAAGTAATCTGCATAAACTAAATTAATGGACATGTTTCCTTCACTTTGTGATACATAACATAGTTTAGAATACTAAACATTTCAAAAAGTCTTTTCCAACATCTTATTTATGTATAGGCAATGTGAAAAAGAAAGTAAAACTTCAAACATGATAGCAGATATTCACATTTTCTGATAGTTTAGTTAAGTATACTTCTACCTAAAACATACATTGCATATAATAGCTTCTTTGGCTTTAATCACAAATTTTGAGTAGAGATAGTAGACAATTCTTTCAATAGTGTGAAAACTATTATAAACAGTTTATAGATAGCAATAGATAGAATCTCTTGTTTCCATTTTTCTTCTCATATTTATAACTATAGAAAGAATTCTCAGAAAATATCAATCTTCATTTCATCATGGTTGGCATGTTTTCTTACAAAACCTTAAATATGATTAAATACATCAAAATCAGTAAGGAAAACAAAAGCCAGTTCTACACTCAATATATAGAATGCAGTTTAAGCAATCATAAATTTTGTAATAAAATAATGTCAACCAAAGAATATACTATCTATTTTGACTTAAATTGTATGTAAAGCATAAATTTCACTTCTGTTAAAAAGAAGACAATTGTTTCACTTACCATATATGTGAGATGTTTAAAATTAATCCTTATATTAATTATTTCCCTCAGTATAGTGAGAACACTACTACTTATTAAAGACCATAGCTTCTGTGTTTGGTTTTACGGTCTTGGTTATTATAAAACTGAAACTAAGTAAATGAATAAGCAATTCATAAATATTTATAGCGTTCAACATCATGTACTTTAAATTTAAACTAGTATGTTGGTTACAAGTGAGAGTTTTGTTACAATTCCTCTTTTAAAAGACTGTCATTTTGCTGGGAAACTAAGCCTCAAATTCACTAAATAATCTGTAAATATGATGAAGATGGGAGTCAAGTGCATCATCCTTCAGCAGATAATCTAAGGGTAGAGAAGTAATCAGTGTAGTTCAGTGCATTGGATAGGAAAGTAAAGCTGACCAAGGAAAAAAAGGGCGTGTTTGTGAGATGAGATAGAAATGGGGAGATGTAGCCACATTACATTTGGCCTGAAATAATAGTTTGGAATAGTGATATAATTGAGTGTTAAATCTATCAACATGAGCAAAAAACCCTAAAGACTAATTAGATATGAAAACTAACTCGGATATGACTTTTCTAATAAGCTCAACTTATTTTAGGAATGAGGTCTATAAAGGTTCCAATGCCTGCACAGTTGTAAAGAACCTATTAATACAAACATATAGAAAATTTATTCTCAATTCTTACACATTTTATTTTTTATTTAGGTTTTTATTCCAAGTATTTTATAACTATTCTTTCTAAAACTGTTTCTAAATTATAATTCTGAAAAATGGAGTCCCTGTACTTGATTGATTGATTGATAAATCAAAGGAAAATTCTTTTTTTTGAAGACTTATACTGCAAATAGTATTATCATCTTCCATTATTGGAAATCACAGAAATTCATTAATTTTAGGAGCAAATTTGCAACTTTTGATATCATTGGAATCTATGTAAGGTAGAAGTTACTTTAAATAATTTCTTCTTACACACTGCCTGATTTAACTGTCACTCTGTATTGTCTCTGCCAAAAATGCTAATTGATGCCCATACAATACTCAACATATGACAAAATGGATAATTTCTAATACCATGAATCAGTCGTTTATTTCCAAAATACTTTATTCTGTTTTTATATTATCAACAAATTTTAATAGAAATGGTATTGTGACAATTGGCTAACTATTTAATGAAAGATTAATTTGATACTTCCTCCTTCTCACTTCAGGATAAATTCCAAATTGATTAGAAAACTCAATGTAAAAAAAAATGGAAGTATACATTAACTAGAAAAAAATTACAGTGAGGTTTTTAATGGGTGAATACTGAAAGGAAAATGCCATAACTTAAGTCAAAAACAAACAACATACTGGGAAATAATATTTCCAATTTATATGACAAAATACTGAAATCCTTATCCCCAAAGGGTTCTTAAATATCAAGGAGTAAATAATCAGCAACTTGTAGTATAATGGGCAAATATAATGTAGGCATTCACAGAAAAAACAAATAAACAACATTAAACATACAAAAAATTGCTCACCCTCACTTATAATTAGAGAAAGACAAATGAATATGCTTTATATCATCAGATTGGCAAAATTCTAAAAGCATGGCAAAGTATTTTGTTAATGAAGCTGTGGAGAAGAGGGTATGTACACATTTATGGTAAGTTTGAAAAAAAAATATTAAAGGTATGAAGGTTTATTTGCAAGTTGTCAACATCAGCAAAATTACACAGTGAATTAGCCCATTGATCCCACTTATAGGAATCTAACCCTAACATATATTGGCAACAATATAAAATGACTCACTGTGATATTCTTTTAACAGCAAATGTCCTCTTCTTCATCCAATCTGGTCTCTTCCTCATCTGGTCTGATCTCCTCTTCCTTGTCCGGTCTGGTCTCCTCTTCCTTGTCCAGTCTGGCCTCCTCTCCTCCTTCCCCCCCCCCCCTCCCACTTTCCTTAGGGTCTTGCTCTGTTGCCCTGGCTAGAAGTGCAGTGGTGTCAACAGAGCTCCATAGTTCACTGCAACTTCACAATCCTGGGCTGAAGCGATCCTCCTGCCTCAGTTTCCTTAGTAGCTGGGACTACAGGCCCATGCCATGATGGCAAAAATATAAAATGATGGCAAAAATATAAAATAACCTTTCCAAAGCAAAGATTATTACCAAAACATATGTCGTTCGGGAAACAGGGTTAGAGAATGATGCAGTTATCTCTTTTCTTTTCTTTCTGAAGTTTCTTATTTTATTTCTTCTACATGGTTCTTCCTACATTTCCAGTACATGGTTTCATTTGCTTCCTTTTATAAATTTTATAAAAATAAAAACATTGTATGTAAAAAGAATTTATGCCTCTTTTTTCTCTTTCATTGCAATGATTTGTCACTAATAATATCTGTTGTTGTTTGTTAAGGGACACATTGATGTTGTCTATATCTTCTTTTTAGCTCATTTAAAAATACATATGCTGAAAATGATGGCAGTCTTTATATAAAGAGATGTTTTCAGGTGATACTAATTGATAGATTCTTATTTTTTCCACATTTCTTTATATAAAAACAAGCTAAAGTTTTTTATTTTTTTAATAGATTAGCTGGTAGATATTGCCTCCTTGTATGGAAAAATTTAACAATATGTACATTCACAAAATTTAAAAAGCATAAAATAGCTTTGTTTTGTTACCATTTGAAATTTTTCTAATTTATTCTTTTTATTAATCTTCTAGAAAAGCTAAAAATTTAAAAAGTTAATTTTATAAATTTACCTGTACTAAAGATAACTTGAAATTCCTGCGTAGGACAGTAGAATATTAACACATACTTTGAAGGAAATTATACAGTCTTAAGTAAAACCATTAAACAAATATTTATAGAACAGTCTTAATAATTAGGTGAAGTTAAAGAGCACTGTAAACAATTTTGAATGAATGTACTTCATTGTGGTCCAATGTGCTAATTAAAGGAAATATTTGTGCAAAAAAAAAGCTTTTAGAAAAATGGCTTTTTCTTTTCTAGCTCCAGTGAGAGAATGCACTTTTAAGTAATTTGTACTTAAAATGGTATATTTATGATAATTTAAGTGAAAATATATGAAATAATCAATTTTACAATGTGTTTCTTAAGTCAGTATGTTCCTGTGCAAAGTTACTTCACAGGAGACTTTATGCCTATATTTCGATCATAGACTAGGAAGGAGGTGATACATTATTTCTCTTTATCTAGATTACTTTTGTCCATGGCCAAGATTAAGATGATTTGAAGTTGGGTAAAAGTCTCTGCAAGGATTGGTGTATTTCCCATTTACATTTATTCTGTGGTTCTCTTTCAAGACTCAATGCAAAGCATGGTGTGTTTAAACTGGTGGGTTTATTTATTTATTTATTTTTAATTTGTTTTTTTGCACAGGCTCTGTGCATCACGTTATAATCCCTGGGCCCCAGTAAAGCTCCTGTAAGTTTAGCTTCACAACCTTTCAACTAATTCTTCAGGAATTGTTCATTGCTATTTATGATAAAATTGACTCAAAAGAAGGGTCATAATTTCTTAGGGGTTTTGTTAGTTTCTTTATTTGTGTGTTTTCCTCTGGATATTAATTTCATAATTTTCCCAGCCATGTGAACTTCCTTACGCCTTCAGGAATTTTTTTTCTTTTTTTCTTTTTTTTTTCGGTTGATTTTATATTTTGCTTAAGTTTTCTTGATTTTTTGCTCTATATTCTATAATTTCAACCTTCTAGGCTGTCAATTATCTTTTTAGTCTTTTTTTTTAATTTTGGCAATCATTTTTAGTAGCTAAAAGCATTCTTTTAGTTTGTGAGTTCTTTCCTTTTTATAGCACCCGATTATATTTTCATATAGATGCATGAAAGTCTTAAAACTCTCCAAGCATACCAATAGGAATACTCTTAAAATTTCTCTTGTTTATCCCACTGAATTATTTCCATTTTCATAGGGGATTCATGATCTGTTTTGTTTTCGTCTCTTTCTTCTTTCCCTCAGCAGGAATTAAGAGCTGCTGGCAATATTCCTACTTCTTACTCTCTGCAACATACACAGCTTGCCACCAATATCTGCCTTGGGACCATTAGAATCAATTCCATCGTGTCTTTTATTTCTGTTTATCTGATAGCACAAGAAGCTCAGAATTCTTTTATCCATAATACCCTAATGCTGATTCACATATAGCTCTAAGGATCACTCTTATGATCACCTCTGGGGTCATATCTCTCATCAGTCTCCATTTCCTTAAAGCTAACAAACAAATCAAAACAACAACAACAAAAAAACCCTTTTAGATCAGCAAATCTTTTATATCATCAGTCACTTCTGAGAACATGACTTGTGTTTCCACTGAAATCTAAGTTTCCTGATGCCAATCCTTTCTATGCCGAACTCTCACGTGCAG
This sequence comes from Propithecus perrieri, assembly GCA_963574695.1. NCBI lineage: Eukaryota > Metazoa > Chordata > Mammalia > Primates > Indriidae > Propithecus > Propithecus perrieri. Next base: position 17,625 of record CAUYRB010040351.1, read on the forward strand.
ACAACATTGTAGGTTTGTGTTCTTCTTATTAGGACTTTTAAATCATTTTCCTTATATTCCAAACAAAACAATCAACTTGGATTCCCATTGGCTGTAAGATTCTACCATCCCATTCTTTTGTAGCTAGTTGTTGACACTTGGTAGTTTTATTACCTGTCACTCTTTCTACCACTAGTCCTATTATTCTAGGCTATTTTAATATTCTAGTTACTAGAATTCAGTAGATTATTTGACCCGTAACCTAGTTTGTTAGCTGCTTGGCCTCCTATACTTCATTCTTGCCCTTCATCCCACTTATTTCCAGGGTTACATTATAGATCTTGCCTTGACCAATAATTGTAACTCCTACAATATCTTAGTTTCAAATATTACACTCTTCCATTACCATCTCCTACTTTCTAGCTCACTCCTTCTAGAAATCTAACTTCAACCATTCTTCTACTCCAATATAACCTATAATATTTTGTTTTTTCCAATTTTTCAATGTATTTCCTGCCTTTAAATCATTTCCATGTTTAATTTTATACTCCAATATTAGCATACCTTTCTCGTAATTTCCACCTATTTCCCCTCCCATGTTTTTTCTCACTTGCTTGCCCAAATCATAATCTTGATGAAAAATATCAGTCCCCTTATTCTCTGTCCATACCTGCAGAGCTGAATGTGTCTATTAAAAACTGCCACTAGCTGTACTTCTCACTTAAGATTAATATTCACCAACTTTAATGATGCCTACTGTACAGAAAGCATACCAGTTCATTTATTTATACTCATAAGTGACTTTTAAAATAACTTTTCTCTATTTTCAAATCCCCAACATCTCCTAGATAATTATTCCACTCAGTTGATAATTTTACCACCTGTATTAAAGATAAAATAATAGCAATCACAAAATAATTTATCAAGCTCTCACTATCATATCATGACACCTATATAACATCTGTGCCCAAATAGTCTACTTTTTCCTCCATCACCTCAAAAGAACTGTTAAATTCTTGATTTTGCTAAGCATCTGATTGTACAATGGATGTCATATTATTATGTCCATATAAAGAAGTTAGAAACTACTCAGACAATTCTTTTTTTCTTTTGCATATCTAGATTTTCTTCACCATTGCATTAATTCTGTGAGATTGCAAACATGCTGTTATTTTCCCTATTGAACAAAAATCAAATCAAACAAAAAAACCAAAAAGAACAAAACCAACCAATACTTTTCTTGACTCCAATTAATTAGCTAGCTAGCTTTACATTTCTTTATTTTTATAACACAACCCTGTGAAAGAGTGCATTGTATTTGTTGTCTTCACTTTTTGCCCTACTGTTTTCACCCAGACAGATTTTATCAAGTTTTTACAATAACTACTCCAACTGAACTGTTTAACCAGTTCAGTTCCTCCTATCCCAGTGTGCATCCCTATGCAATATGACTTTGGTGTTCCCAGGATCATTCTGTTTCTCAGCCCCTTGAGTCTGGAATGCTGCTATATCAAGAACCTAAAGCATTTGTTGTTGGTTTTGGGACTAGGCAGTGGGAGATGGTTAGAAAGACATAAGTAGACTTTTGGTGGAGACTTAAAGAGCTGTAAAGAACTTAAATGCATGAAATTTAAAATAAGCAATATATTTATAAATATATAAACTATCAGCCTTTACTGATCTTGCTGCTTCTTTAAACTTTAGTCCATCCCAGAATGTGGCCCTCTAGAAGATGGACTATAGCTATATTTGTTCTAGTGTTTGCTGAAGTGTTCAGCTCCCTTAAGTGAAGATTTCAGGATCTTGCTTCTGCGTAGTTCCTCATTTTTGGCCGGTTTTTATTTATTTCTAGATAGACTAGGTATATAATTTTCTCTGCATCCAGATCTATCACCTTCTTCTCCAGAAGAGAAGTTGAACCTCAGAAGTCTACATACAGCTTACCTTTGCTTAGCATTTTCTTTGGGTGTGGGATATATCATAATGGAATGAGGGGATGCCCAATAAAATAAAAAAAAGAGGAATTGGATGATGGAATCAGGAATAGGCCTGAGACAGTTGAGCTATTGGAGAAAGACCAAAGAAAACTAAAGAAGCTGTTGAATGATGTATGAAATAGTCATATCACATGAGAGCTACCAGTAGTTTTAAACCTTAAAATGGCATGCAATATTATTACTAGTATATTGGAATCCTTAAAATCAATAACTAACCTTAAAATATGGTCACATATATTTTAATATATTTGGAGTGGAGAATAGAATCTTAGATACTTGGTACTAAACTCAATGCGGACGGACACCATCGTATTTATTTCTGTGTTCCCAATAGCCAACAGAGATTCTTGCATGTAATAAGGACTAAGTAAATATTTCTTGAATATTAATAAATGCATAAAAGGTGTTGATCTTTATGCACAAATATGCACAGAAGAAGAAATATTCAAATGTATTTGAAAAATAGTAAGTAATGTGCCATGGCTGAAGTCTAGGGTGATAAAAATAAGGGTCAAAGGATCAAACTTGCCATCATATTAATATATTCTCATTGCATAATTTAATTAATAGGCAGAAATTAAGCATTTTATAAGAGCCTTCAGCTTTGTAATAGAGAGTGTGCATATATAGGGAATTGATAGGCATGTCTCAGATTACACCACATATTAAAATTTATTTTGAAACTATGAATGAGGCTATATTTTCCTTATATAAATAATAAGATTATTTTATTTGAAGAACATTTTGTTTTAATTGGTTTGTAATCTTAAATACATGCATGGAAAGAAAATGGAAAATTTATTTTCTGGGATTCTTTCTAATAAGTATTGCAAACGGTTTTGAATATAGTACATCTGAGCAGGTGCTTTTATTTAACTAATGCGTCTACCAACATGTAATATAGTTTCTCATTCTGGTTAGAAACAACTTATTTAGCAAACTCAGATGCTGCCTTTCAGAAATAACCACTGTCTATCGATCAAAAGCAAGTTTGCCTTTTCATTGTAGGATGCCAACACACTGAGGAAGTAGGGAGTTCTGGAACTGTGTGGCACAGCTGCCTAAGGTATTAACGGTAGCAGCACGAGACGAGGGTGGCAGGTGCAACCGGCTAGAAATTGGGAAAAACATGCTGTGCTATTTGCAGAAAAAGGTTCAATCCATACCCTTACCCATTGTGGAGACAAACTAGATTTATTTGCAAATTAATAGGCAAAGCCTAGAAACTGAATATAGTTTAAGAAAGGTTGAAGAGACAGTGGAGTCAAAAATCAAAGAAGAACAGGAAGTTACTAGGAAACTGAGAGGAGTTTCTGTAGACTTTGAGTGAAGAATCAGATGTCTGTCTCTTGCTCTGTTAAATCTCTTGTAAGAAAATTTCAGCTGGCTGTGGATTATTAAATGGATACTAAGGAAGATGTATTTGCTTTCCTTATGTACTTAACCTCTAACTATAAACCCAGGTTAAAGATATAGTTAAAAAGAGCTTCATCTAATCTCTAAAGTATTCTAAATAGAGTATTATCCGTTCTTTGGAAAGAAAGAAAAAGTAAAAAAGGAAGGAAGGAGGGAGTGAGAGAGGAAGGAAGGCAGGAAGCAAGAAAGGAAGGAAGGAAAGAGTTTTATTTTTTCAAAAACTTAGAACAGCATATTCTTCTATGACAAATAATAACATTGCTTTGACCCCAACATTCTCCAACTTTTATTCTTCTCTGGCACAGCAGGTACAGGCACGTCTTGTTTTATTGTGCTTCACTTTCTTGTGCTTCACAGATATTTCACTCTTTTACAATCTTAAGACAACCCTACTTTGCGCATGTCTGCTGGAGCCATTTTTCCAACAGCATGTTCTCATTTTGTGTTTCTATGTCACATTTTGGTAATTCTTGCAAAATTATAAACTTTTTATTATCATATCTTTTACAGTGATATCAACACACAATCAGTGATCTTTGATGTCACTATTGTAATTGCTTTGGGGTGCCACAAACTGCATCAATATAAGAGAGCAAACAATCAATTTAGTGTGTGCACTGACTGCTCCACTGACTGGCCGTTTCCTTATTTCTCTTCCTCTCCTCGACCTTCTCTATACAGTAAAACAGAACAGTGTTGAAATTAGGCCAGTTAATAATCCTACGATGGCTTCTAAGTGTTCAAGAGAAAGAGTCACACGTTTCTCACTTTAAATCAAAAGCTAGCAATTATTAAGCTTAGTGAGGAAGGCATGTCAATAACCTAGATAAGCTGAAAGCTAGGCTTCTTGTGCCAAATAGTCCCATTATAAATGCAAAGGAAAAGTTTTTGAAAGAAATTAAAAATGCTAATCCAGTGAACAGATGAATGATAGAAAAATGAAACAGGCTTTTTGCTGATATGGAGAAAATTGGGGTGGTCTGGATAGAGTATCAAACCAGGCACAACATTCCCTTAAGTCAAATTTCAATCCAAAGCAAGGCCCTAACTCTCTTCAGTTCTGTGAAGGCCGAGAGAGGTGAAGAAGCTATAGAAGAGAAGTTGGAAACTAGCAGAGGTTGATTCATGAACTGTAAGGAAAGAAGCTGTCTCCATAACATGAAAGTGCAATGTGAAACGGCGAGTGCTGATCTAGAAGCTGTAGCAATTATCCAGAAGATCTAGCTGAGATACTTGATGAAGAGAACTACACTGAACAACAGCTTTTCGATATCAACAAAACTACCTTATATTGTAAAAAGATGTCATTTAAGATTTTTATAGCTAGAGAGAAGTTTCAAAGCTTCAAAGGATAGACTGACTCCTTTGTCGAGGGCTAATGGTGACTAAAATTTAAAGCCAATGCTGATTTACCATTCTGAAAATCCTAGAGCCCTTAAGAATTAGGCTAAAAATCTACTCTTCCTGTGCTCTGTAAGTGAAGCAATAAAGCCTGGATGACAGCGCATCTGTTTGTAACATGGTGAACTGGATATTTAAGCCCACTGTTGAGACCTACTACTCAGAAAGAAAAAGAAATGATTTCTTTCAAAATATGATTGCTTATTGACGATGCCCCTGGTCACCCAAGAGATCTGATGGAGACGTACAAGGAAATTAACATTGTTTTCATGCTTGCTAACATATTTATTTCAACCCGTGGATCAAAAACTAACTTTGAATTTCAAGTCTTACTATTTAATAAATACATTCCATGAGGCTATACTTGCCATAGATAGTGATTCCACTGGTATATGTGGACAAAGTTGAAAACCTTTTAGAAAGTATTCACCATTCTAGATGCCAGTAAGAACATCTTTGATTCATGGGAAGATGTCAAAATATCAACGCTAATAGGAGTTTGTAAGAAAGAAGTTAATTCCAACTCTCACGGATAACTTTGAGGAGTTCAAGGCTTCCATGAAGGAAGTAACTGCAGAAGTGGTGGAAATAGCAAGAAAACTAGAATAAGAAGTGGGACATGACAATGTTACTATATTGGTGCAATCTCATGATAAGACTTGAAGGAACAAGGAGTTGCTACTTATGGATAAGCAAAGAAAGCAGTGTCTTGAGATGGAATCTACTCTTGGTGGAGAGAATGCTTAAGGATTTCTGAAAGCACAACTTCATCCAATGCCACATCACTATTGATTACTGGGAAACAATAACAGGAGAAAAACAGATGTGTAGCAAACAGCCATTGAGTAAGTAAATTCAGACTCTGGGCAAGGACTTCAAGTTGATTATTGATTTTATTTTGTTCAAAACTGTTTGGATTTGTTTAAATTTGTATATAATATCCTCTGTTATCACTACTGCATGATTTAAAATCTGTTTTACATAGGGAGTAGTAAAGAACATTTTATTTTAAATGAGCATGTTGAATGAATTTTCTAGGGAATGTATCTGTAGTAATGATTGCTTAAATTAGTCTTTTTTTTACATAGCATTACCTGAGAATAATAGAGCACCAATAAGAAAGATAATCTTTTTAAAATTTGTCACTTAGTGGTGTCAAAGCAAACAACATTGACATAGTGCTAAATACTAATCCTAATAGTTATTTATCTTAAACTGTCAAACAAGGTTAGCTCCATTTCAACATTGTTTTCTAGTATATTGTATTGTTTAATGTTCACATTTAAATATTTTATTTACTTTCTGTGTCCAATCTCTCAGTTCTTTCATTACTAGTACCTAAATTTGAAACTTGACTTTGTCCTTGTCTCTTTCTTCCCTTTCACTGTATTTCCAATTGCTATTTTTAAATTTGTCTATTCCGCTCCACCTTTTAAATACTACTTGATATAATTCTACAATAAATACTCAAGTATAATTTGCATAAGTGCCAAATCATTTTGGCTTTTTGTGCTTTCAGTTTTATGAGCTTCAAATCCAGTTATCACACCAACGGAGGAAGAGTATGTTTAAAAAGAAATCTGTTTGTGTCCTTTATTTAGTTGTTTTGTAATTCGAGACATAATTTTTGACCATTTCTTTTGCATTAATAGTTTCTGGAAATAGAATTCATTTTTTAGGAAGAGGGGGAGATGGGTAATCCAACAAACAAATTCAGGTTTGATTACAGTTGTTTTTAATATAAAATTCCATTACTTCGAATTGGTTTATATATTTCTCTTTTTGATTTGGTCTTTGAAATCTCTCTTTGTTCACCACGACAGCCCCCAACACACCCATAACTACCACCTTTTGGCCAGAAAACACATGCACCAGAAATGATGATTTTCTTTATTCCTCTGAGTACATCTTGTTATTTTTATCCACCATACTCTTATTCATTCTGTTCTTCTAGTCTGAATTCTTTTCACTGTTCCCCCCTTGCTTTTCTAATCCTTCTTTCTTAGATATTCAGACAGATACTCTCTAATTCAGAAACCTGTCTTTAACCATTTGGAAGGATTTATCATTAAAAATGAGATTTGACAAAAGGGAAAAAGTTTTCTTTGATGTTCAAATAATCATGAGGGCATTCGCTCTCGCTCCATGTGCCGCATAAGGTGTTATAATCACAGTCCTCATCTCCAACTCCCTCTAATTGTAAGCTTTTTCAGCATAAAGACCATTATTATTCACCTTGTTTTTTCTGGCACTGTGTTTGGCATGGAATTTAGTAAATTTTCCAGATTAATGTATGGAGAGAAAAATAAAATTTGGTAAAGCATAGTCCTGCATATTCAAGGTCACTTTTAATTAATTAATTTGGGAATAATGTTACCCAATGAAACAATAAAGTCATATAGTTGTTTAATATATATGTAGACACATATAAATATACATAGTATATATTTATGTGTATATATGTATACATTATATGTGTATAGTATATATTTGTATGTTTGTGTATATTATATATATGTGTATATTATATATTTATGTGTGTATATATATGCCCACATACACACATACTTTTTGGTTCATCCAGGAGATATATACGTATACGTATGTATATATATATATATATATATATATATATATATATAATGTTCAAAATGTTCAAAATGTATGAACTTCCACAATATCCACTTAACAATAGGATATGAAGATATTTCATACATTTTGACAGCAATTTAATATATCAAAGTACAGATGGTCCTCAACTTATAATTGTTCAATTTAGGATTTTTTGACTTAAATATGATGCAAAAGTGATATGCATTCAGTAGAAACCACACTTTGAATTTTGATTTTGATCTTTTTCAAGGCATTATGATACTGAGCAGTGGCAGCCAGCCCCAGCTCCCAGTAAGCCTCCCGATCAAGAGGGTAAACAACTGATAATCTATAATGTACTTTCTTGCCAGATATTTTGCCCAACTGTAAGCTAATGTAAGTGTTCTGAGCACCTTTAAGGTAGATTCGGCTAAGCTATGATGCTTGGCAGGTTAGGTGTACTAAATGCATTTTCAACTGAAGTTATTTTCTACTTAAGGGTTTGTGGGAATGTAACTCCATTGTAAGTCGAGGAGCATCTGTCAATCCTTTTTGAAAAGAATGGTTGATTAGTCATCATTATTTATGAAAAAATTAAAATACTAATTTCATTAGACCCCTACATTTTTATTCTGATTCTGTAGTTTCTATTTACATTCCTCCCTTGATGTACATTGTCACATAATTTCAAACAGCATCTATTCCCTGAAAATTTCCAAATCTATAGCTCTTGCTTCATTTCTCCTAATTTGTAGAAGCTCCAATTGCATTAAATTATGCAATCGCTTATTTAACACACCCTTTGAATTTCTGATAAGTAATTCAAACTTGATCAAAACTCAATTCTGGATTTTCCCCTAAAATCCTGAATGTCTTGATTATGAATTATCCATAATCTAATAAATAATAATCCATATTTATTACTAAGTTAATTAATAGCAACTCCATTACTCCAGATACATAGGGCAAAACACATGCATGTCACTTTGATTACTCATTTTCTCTTTCATGTCACTTACAGTTTATCATCAAATACTAGGGTCCACCTTTTAACAACTTCTTAGCTCACCCACTGCCATACTTTGATACAATAGCTTTGAACTATTTTCAAGGAAAATAGGAAGAATTTGTCCTTGCTCAGTGAATCTTTCTGCAACACTGTTGAAGGAATTATCCTATTAAAATGTAAGTCAGTTCATGTTCACAACTTTGCTAGAAACCTCCCAATGATTTCCCAGCTCACTTAACATTAATAAAGCGATGTTGGGTAATGGCTTTACAAGGTCCTGCTCCACTTGTCCCCTGTTAACTTTCTGACATCATTTTGTGCTACCCTCTCTCTCACTATGGTATAGCCATACTGGGTTTTTTACTGCTCCTTTCAAACACAGGCACATTTTTATATGAGGACAGTTGCACTTGTTCTTTCTCTGTTTAAAATAATCTCCCCCTAAATATTGACATAGATAATTTTTTTGTATCCATGAGCCTTCTCCTCAAATGTCTCTTTCTCAAAAGGGCTTCCGTGGGCACCTTTCTTATAATTTCAACTGCTTTTCTTCACCACTCTCTGTATGGTTCCCTGCTGTGTCGTCCTTCACATGAATAGCACCACTAAACATTGTCTACATATTAATATTATGCTCCTATTTTGTATGTTATTTACTATGTGACTCCACACTAGAATACAAGCTCTATAAAGTAGGAATATTTTTTGGATTGTTCACTTCTGTAGACCCTGCACTTTGAACTATTAGTAGATGCTCAAAAATATTTTTTTGAATGAGAAAATGAATGAATGAATAAATGAAAAGATGTTTGAAGTAATTTTAGACCCATTTTCTCATTTTGTCTTCACAAGGACTTTTGGAATGTTATATTCTTTTTATAATTTGGAAGTAGAAGGAGTGGTCCTTGAAGGAAATAAAATGAATCCAATGATCCTATTTACTGTTTCTTAGAGAGTTCCTTCTAAACCCTACAGTTTTCTACATGACCACAGGCATTCTGGGCATTTGATATTGTTGGACATTTTAAAAATATTGTGCTGTTATGGTTATGCCTTTTGGAAATTAATTGGCAATAATCTTTGAGTGATCTTATTATGTTAGTTATTATTGATATTATGGCATGACCCATGCCCTTATCATATTTTAGCATTAATGGTATCTTCCATAAAAAAGTAAGTTTTCTTTATTTTTTCAATGCTCAAGAATAATATAAGTGGTATTGCTATTGTCTCATCTTTGATGGTTTAATTGAATTCTTCTTGGAATAAAACAAAACCAGTTTCTTTAGATGAGCTCTCTACCTACTTTATTATTTACTTTCTGGTAAAAGTTTGTTTATACTTTCTATCTTTCATGGGGACACTTTTGTTAAAATATGTTCTTTAGGATATTATATGTATCACCTAAGTTTCAATTTTTTTTTTTTGCATTAGGATACCTAGTACTTATTTTAGTTAGCCAAGGTTTTAAAGTAATGTTTTTAAAAATTGATATTTGATTTGCTAAACTACTATTCTCTGACTTATTACATTATACTTCTATTTTATTGTTTTGTTCCTTCTGTTTCCTTTGCTTTTATTTATACCCTTTTTTTCAGCAGTTTTGAGTTGAAGCCTAAAATTTTTATTGGCAGAGATATTTAACACTATAAATTTTTCTGTAATAACTCATTTAGTATATTCTGTAGGTTCTATTATTTTCTTTAATTATCATTATTCTAGTTCTGAAGATTTCTTTTGCCTTTTTCTTTCACCTATGGGCTATTGAAAATGTATTTTAAGATTTATATTTTTCATAAATTTGGAAAAGATTTTGCTAATATTCTTTCAAGCCATTCTTTTAATGGCTCACTTTTTCTGCTCTCTTCTTGCTAGTATACCTTTGTTAAACTTCGTAGTATCCTACAAGTTACTGACAGTTTCTTAAGTTTATTTAGTCTTTTCTTGTCCCCCAAAAAACCTCATTTTAAATCACCTCTATTATATAGATTTAGTTTCCATTTCCATTTTCTGTTGAGATTCCCCATCTGTTCATCCAATGTATCTTACAACAGTTGTTTAAAAATCCTCTTTCTCCAGCTTCAATATCTGGATCATTTATGCTTCAGCTTCTGTTATTTTACATTTCTTTCCATGATTATGAGTCCTAATTTCCTATTTCTTAGCAAATCTCATAATTTTTTATTGTACAGCAAATAATGTGTGTAGAAGAACAGTGGCGATTAAGGAATATGACTGTTTTTCTTTTGCTCATTATTTTATATTTTTCCCAAAGTGTGATGATCTATGTCTTGTGATGAAAGTAGTGAGGTAATTATTCAGATCACATATGCGTTGAGTTGATCTGAGATTTAGCTGCATCCTTCAAAAGAATGAGCTCATTTCTGCCTAGCTTAACCCTCATCAATAATAGCTAATGCTTCCCAGAATCTCTTTTCTTTGTTGCTATTGGTATAAAAGCCTAGAGCTAGAAGTGTATCGAGCCAACCTGTACCAATTAGGATTTAACCAGAGAAACAGAACCAGTAGGAGATAAATATTAAAAGATTTATTGCAAGGAATTCATTCACTGGATTGTGAGTGCTGACTAGAGAAGCCAAAATCTGTAGAGCAGGCTGCTAGGATGGGCAGACTGGGGCTCTCAGGTTTGAGCTGAAGCTACAGTCCACAGGCACAATTTTTTCGTCTTTGGGAAGCCTCTCACATCTCTGCCATTAAGTCCTATCCCTCGATCAACGGAATCAGGCTCACCCCGACTATTTAGAATAATCTTCCGTACTGAAAGTCAGTTGATTATAAACTTTAATCACATCTGCAAAACAACCTTCGCAGAAACACCTAGATTAGTGTTTGACTGAATAACTGGGGAGCGTGGCTATCTTAGTACATTCCTGCTGCTATAACAAAATACCACAACCTGGATAAGTTATAAGCAGTAGAAATGTATTTCTCACAGTTCTGGAGGGTGTGAAGTTCAAGATCAAGGTGCAAGCAGATTTGGTGCCTGGTGAGGGCTGTTTTCTGTTTCCAAGATAATGCCTTGTTGCTGCCTCCTCTGGAGAGAATGAACACTGTGTGTTCAGAAAAAAAACAAAAGGAAAGGCAGCTCTCTGAAGACTTTATTATAAGGTCATGAATCTTATTCATGCTTCATAACCTAATCACATCCTAGAGGCCCCGCTTTCTAATACCATCGCCTTGGTGATTGGTTTTCAACATACGAATGGTGAAGGGACACATATAGGACATTCAATCCCTAGCAGTGGCCTAGCCAGGTTGGCACAAAAAACTGACAATGCACCAACTTTGCATGAAGTGAGGCAGAAGATTTTTGCAGCTATTTTCTTCTTTTCAGTCTCCATTTTACTTCAATGTTCTCAGCACAACTTAGGATAGGAATGGAAAGGATTATTTCCTAGGAAAATAAACTTTGCAGTTGGAATTTTTTCAGACTCCAATGGGTCCCACCTTCCCCGCTCACTATCACTAATAATGCAACAGCCCTCTTTCTGATTTAGTATGTTTCTCTTTGGCAAATTTGGTAAATTTTTGTTTGTCTGCTCCTCTCAGAAATTGGTATATCTTAGAAAACTGAGGGATTTTTTTTGTTGTTGTTATTTTGGGTTTTATGTATTTATTTATTTATTGCATTTACCACTTCTGCCATGTTTCAATTGCTGTAAATAATAATAATCATGATCATGATTTTCATATTATCATGTTTTTTTTTTCTGGTATTCTATGGAAGTGAAGTTTATCTAAATCTTTCACATCCTAACAGTATCAAATCTGAGCTTATTTACATTTACAGATAAGATATGCATTTGTTTTTCAGTTCTGCCATATTAATTTGTTTTATTTATGATTTTTGCTATTCTTTCAGTGCTATGATTATTTCAGTAAAACTTCAGTTTACTTTGAAGATTATATTATTATTACATAGTCTTCTACTTTGTTGCTACATTTCAACAGTATATCATCATTTTCTTTGGACCATTTTTTATTTCAATTTTACCACTTTTCTTCTCATAATTTGTATGGGATTAAACAAAATCCGTTTTTGTTCCCCTTGTTTAAATGAGTAGGGTATCCCCAGACTATCAGGAGAAATAAGTGGTAATATCCTTGCCTTTGGGCTCCAAGGGGTCCTTTCTTTGTTTTAAATGTGGAATATGTGCTCGCTGTGCAGCCACTTCCCTCTCTCTGATTCAGAAGACATCTTTGCTTCCAGTCCTACATTTTAGTTTTATAGCTCTCTAGGACTTATTTTCCAAAGTAGCACTCGCATTGTTATTTTGCCCGTAAAACGCTTTCTGACATATTCTTCCAGTGGTCTCTACCACTGTACAGTATGAGAATCTTTTTATCATTCTGATTACCAGTGTTCTTATCCTTTTAATTTTATTTTTCTGTTTATGTGAATTTCCTTTGGAGTTAGGCAATACATTCTGCAATAATTTACATGCTGTGTATTTCTGAGGTTTTCAGGAGCTTGGATTGTCAAAAATATGCTTTATTTTCCCAACAAACATATTGGGTTTTTGTTGGTGGTGGTGGTAGTGGTGGTTTGTTTATTTTGTTTTCTGTTTAGGCATCATTAGAGCCTGTCAAGACTTTACTTAGTCTCCACTCAGAATTTGGTTTGCTATTTTTGCATGTTTTGCTTTATTTTGTTTTTGGTTCCCCAGATTATGGAGATCATCAATAATTTCCTTTAACTCCTGGCATTGTATTGATTAAGAATGCCAATTTTATCATGTCAAGGGCATGTTATCACTACATTGTGGGATCAAAAAAAAAAATTCAAGGACAACATATTTGATTATACCTATTGTCCTTCCAAACCTATTTTTATGCCTTTAAAGTTATAACACAGGTAGCATAGCTCTTGGCCTTGATAGCAGAACAGGTTTGAAATACATGTGATAAATCTATTTGTTCCTTAAGTGAAACGTGATGCCACCCAGACATCACTAATAACCATCTGCAGGTACAGACTATATATTTTCCCTTTAATAAAAAAACTGATTTGTATTTTTAAAAATTTATGAGTTGAAAGTAAGTAGTGCTGTGTTTTACTAAACTAATTTTTTTTTTGCAAAGTGTGTTCAGTTCTATGGATACCAGTGAAAATTTAAAATATTTCTAAAAATTCAAGGACTAGACAACACTTCTTATATTCAATGTTGTATACTAGAGGTACTAACTAATACCAAAAGAAGAATTAAGAGCTATAAAGATTGGGAAAAAAGAACATTCGCGTTTACATAAAGCAATAATAGATACATAAAGGGTGCAAGAAAATCTACAGAAAAACACTTCAAACTAACAAATTAATTTAGCAAGTTTGTTTGACCTAAAATCAGTATACATATATTGATAGCCTTACTTTATTTTAGTTATACAAATTAGACATGTAATGATACTTATAAGAATAATTCATTTTTAAAATTAATAAAAAACTGTAATATACCTACATATATATTATATTTGAAATATATGACAGTAGACCCACAGGAAAAACCATAACTTTTCACTTAAGGAGAGAAAATCTAAACATATAAAGGTATAAACTATGTACAAGGAGAGAAAAATTAACATCACGAAAATGTCATTTCTTCTTATATTAATCTATGAATATAATGAATTTCCAGTTTTATAAAAATATGTTTTTTACACTGCATGCCTTGGAGATATCAATGTTGTTGAATGAGATATCAGTGGATAAAAGTCCTATGAAAACCAAAATAACGGGTGGCTCTTATGAAATTGTCTGTTGTATAGGAGAAAAACGGTTGAATATTTTCTACTTTAAATGGTTCAATCTACTAGTTGGGATTTTTACCAGAAGGTGGAAAATAATGGTTTGGAGCTAAGAGAATGCATCACACCTCCACCTCCAGGCCCCCTATCTGCTTATGTGATCTTTGTGGGAAGTGAGGGAGAGGGAGTGATTTCTGCTAAAGATAACTGGAAAGAAATGATCCTTAGGAGAATTACAGACCTTATATAAGGAGACTGGTAGATCAATTCTTTGTCAGGAAGGTAAATTCCACAAGTGGTTTTCCATTTCCCATCTAATAAAATGTCAATTCTTACTCTATAACTGTATCCAAAATATAATGTCCCTAATTTTCTTGTCAAGTCTCATCATATTGCTATAGGTAATTTGAAAACCTTGCGATAGGGCCTTGTGAGTAGGAATCTTGCCTTAATTGTCTCTGTAAATACTTCAGGATTCACGATACTATTTGTTACATGTTTATTGAATTCATCCATTCATGCCTGGATATTTCATAACATAAATTAGCAAGCATGACCTTGAGGACATTATTTCAGAAAAAGTACTTTTTACTGAAAATCTTTTGGGGGATAGGTTTCACAATTTAATTGTTTGAAATACTCTCCTATTTAGCCACTAGAGTAAGAGAATTGGCCTTGAGAAGAAACTCTAGGTTTCTGTTGTTTTATTTTCTACTTGAAATGGTAGAAGATAAAAGTCCTGTCTAGAATATACATTCTGAAAACTTCTCAATGAATGATAAATTGAAAAATTAATTTTAAAGAAAAAGTATAAAAAAGAACATAAAATATTATGTGGTTTTAAATATCACAGATCACCTTTCCTCCTATGATTTAAAAGCACTCCATTATGATTTATTCTTACCCTTTTCTCTCTTAAAATTAATTATAATTTTAATAAAATAATAGAAAAATGTTATTTTAAAATCTATAATCTAAGTATATATAATCATTAGTTTGTTAAAGCAAAACACAATATTAATGAGTTCAAATCAAATTATGAGCTATAAAATATTGATCTGAAAAATTTTTAACATGTTTCATTTTTTAACACATACCAATTCTTTTAAACAATCATATATTTACATTTATAGGAATTTTTAGTAAATCAAAGACTTTTGAGTTTCTTAATTGAACATTTATTAAAGTAGAGTTCAATGCTTCATGTGCTATAATCCCAAATAGAAAGCATTTTCATGGTTTATACATATTTTTGAATGCTAATTTTTTATTTCTAATGCCTTTAGCTGTTTAAAGATTTGCTCTATCTTTTATCCTATTAATATGTTTGATTTATATCTATAAAACTTCAAAGATAATATTTTGTCGATATTTGTAGAGCATCTCAAATTATAGTGTGATATTTAATGATGGATTTAGACCGATTCTTGACATAGTTATGACTTCAATCAGTTTAAATTTTATCTGCTTTTCTGAAATAAAGCCATTTAGCTACAAAAGATTCATGCAGTTTAAAGATTACCAAACAGTATGTGTTCTTTTAGTAATATAGCTTTATGTGTTTTTATTGTGGGAAAAAAATCCTTCAGATACAATAAGCCATCAAACAAAATATATAATATGCCACAAAAGACCTTATAATTCATTTATTTTGTTGTATTTGTTTTGTATTCTTCCTTATATTTTTATTATACTCAGCTTAATAAGGTTAATTTTAAAAGGAAAGAGATTAAAATTGTTTCAAATTATGATTTTATGAGTTTCATAATCTCTGATCAACCTTTAAAATTGATGTGCAATGTCGATGTTCTGTTTTTCCCAAGATCATGTTGTATAAGGCATTCAAAGAATCCAGGTAAGAGATCCAGGTATTTGAGGGAACCATTTTCACACAAATTATCCTTCATGAGAACAGCTTATATTAACACCTGTATATCATATTCTTTTAATAAGTCATATTAAAACTTAAGAAAAAAATGTCATTTTATTGAAACTCTTGACAATTTCTGAAAATTAGAATTTTATGTTATGAAGGAGGAGAAATGGGGATCACAGGTGAGATCGTACATGTATAGGTTTTGTCTGGTGCAACTTTATTCACATCATTTCCAGTCTTTATATTCATTTTAGAGAGTGTAAATCAGAAATACAGCAGCATGAAATGAAAGTGGATTTTGGAGATTCACATTTTGGAAAATAAAATATTTGTAAATTTGGAATACACAACTTTACTCTATCCTCCCATTCCATGTATCTTTTAACCTTTTCACTTTTCTTTTTTTAAGGATTTGCAAGTTTATCAGTCAGGATTCTCCAAGTTATACTGCAGTGACACAACAAAAGCTTATTTCTCAATTCTCCACATATCCACAGAAGACAAGCAGGACCCTCTCTCCATTACATCCTCACTATAGGCAAGAGAGTGTGTGTGTGGTGAAGTACATGCTGAGTTTTTTTGAGTTTTTTGTTTGTTTGTTTTCAAAATTTCAACCTAGAAGTGAAGCAAGCCGCTCTTGCTCACATTTCATTGCCCAAGAGGAGTCACACAGACACATTCAACTCCAAAGGTAATGAAAGAGCAATGCCATGGCGGGAGAGATGTGAAACACTTGAGAGAATACCCATCATCTATTAAATATGAAAATGTAGAAAAATGTGAAAGAATAAATATCAGTACTATAAGTGATCCATGAAAATGTTAAAAAGGAGAATAGTAAACTCTATAATCTTAACCTAGTATTTCACATACTGTAAAAATAGCTTCAATATATGAAAATCCTCAACAGAATAAAAATGTATCTTAAGTAAATGCTTTGGATTAATCTTCTAGTATTTGGTCATTGTGCATTGTGCCATACTTTGTTAATAAAACTGTCATGCAGAAATACTTTTCGCAAATTTAAATATACTTAATCTCTGTGCATGGATGTGCAACTAAGTTATCATTTGGACATAAATCCTCCTTTGCTCAAGACTAGAAGAGGGAATTTTGTTTTCTAGGCTCTTAATAGAGGATAAAGTTACATGGATTCTATTCTTCTTTAAATGCAGTTTGTTGGAGCCAGAAAAATAGTGTTGTCTCTGTATGAAAGACGCTTGCTACATCTTCCATCTCCAACAATCTCTCATTCAGGCACTTTAAAACACATCACTGCTGGTCGCCTCAGAGGGTAGCATCATGTAATCAGGGCACAATGATGCCAGATGTATTTTGACTTCTGAATAGACTATATAATTAGGTTTGGCATATATTACTGCAAAAACTATCTTTTCTCATAAACAAAGAAAACAAATCCAATATTTTAGTGACTCTCATTCTTACTCTTTAGTATTATAAAAATAAATAGAAAAATGCATTTTGTTAGTTATAAACATTTTCAGTTATTATCTTTTTAATATTTCATTCAAGAAAATTAACTTTAAGTCATACTCATCTTATATGTCAGTACAAGGAAATTTCTCAAACTGAATACAAAAAAATATTTTTGAATCCTACTAAACCAGAGATTCATAAAGATTTTATTCCTATTTTAATATTATTTATAAAAATACAAATATATAAACTGTTCAACATAAAGGTGTTTTCTTAAATTAGAGCTTCAGAATAAAAATTATAAAAGAATGTAAAACTGAAATATGAGTGTTTGCAATTTTTTAAAAGAAATTAAATTCTGAATATATTCAGAGATAGCAAAATATTTCATAAATGTGTTTTTATCTGCAAACACCAAATAAATAGGTTTCTCAATTTTAAAAATGTATGTGATTTAGAGATAACCTTAAAGGCTTACCAGGGGTAAATTATGTTGTTTTCCCAAAAAGTAAACTTTTCTTGGATGTCACTGTGTTGAATTTTGAGCACAGTTGTTCATGCTGTTTTTTCTTAAGCTGAAAGATGTCACTGCCAGGTCTTAAACACATGGAGCAGAGTGCCAGAGAGAACAACTTGCCCAATATCTGTCAAATTAGGCCGAGCATGGGCTAGTGCCCAGAATACACGAAGAATGCTCTAAAGGTCAGGACATAGGCTAACTGAAAAGAGCTCAGAATTAACTTTTAAAGAGTATAAAGTACACTTATCTCTTTTAACATGCAGAAAAGGAAGCAGGATTTCTAGTCTAGCAGAAATTAAACAATTGATGACTTGGTCAGAAGTTACATACTTTAGGTGCTAATAAGGCTTAATAATAATACTACACCATAAGTAAAGAGATGATATGCTCAATTTCTGCTTGAGGATTACTGGAAAATTCTTCAGGTAGTTAGCATCTAGAAAAATATTTTTAATTAGAAATGAATAGTAATCTTAGCATATTGAATACATGAGAGATTAATGACTTCTTTAGTATTATAATCAATAGAGAGCAGGTGTGCTATGATTGAAAATAAGATTTTGCGCTACTACATAGAAAAAGAGAATTTAATTTCCAATCTTTAAAAGGGGCAAAGATGCTGTCATCACTTTTTATATTTCCTTTGCAGCATAAACAAGAAATAAATGACAGATATTTTTAAGCTACACATTTAAAGTGAAAATAATAGACATGATCAAAGTGTTTCTTTTTATGTAGCTGCGTCTCAACTGAGTACTAACAAAAAGACAAGAAGACAGCTAATACAGAAAAAAAATATACAGAGTAAAGTTAGGGAAATATCAGTAAAGGAATCTCAAATAAATAATGCCTTCGTATAACAAACAGGGAGATTTCTTTTTCTGTTTCATAATTTTCAATGGTTTTAAATAACATCTTATTTATAAGAGAGGACTTAGAATCATTTTTTGTGCTTTTCTCCTTTTAAATGTCCTCCAACTGCTACTATCTTTTTAATACCTATCTATCATTTAAGCTCATCTCATTTCCCATGAGGACCAAGTTGCAATAAAATACTGTCCCTTTGGGTTTTCTAATATGTAGTTAAACACCATCTAGAGCACAGACCATTCGTATTACATATTTGAAGAAATACACTAGCTAGGCATAAAATCAGAATAATGAAATTGGGAGACGCTGTCTTTTAATTTTAAAAGGGCACATGTATCTTATATTGTTTCCTAATTTTACTTTCTGACAATTATTAAAATTTAAGAGTAATTTTGTTATGAGAGAAATGGGAATTATAAAAAAATAGTAGAAAAAGTGTTAAAAGCTGATTTTATTTAATGTTTAAACATATTAAAAATGTAAGCAGATGCACAACAACTTTATTTTCTTCAGTAACAAAAGGCATTCTTATATTTAGAGAAGGTGTGAAACTATATCCTTGGAGAGGTCTTTCAGTTATTTTTTCTCTAAGCTTCTTGTTAATTAGTAATGGCTTCTAATAAATAAATCATATTTTGTCATATCATTACATAAACAAGATATCATACCCATTAATTGACTAGGTGACTTGCATTCTGTAAGTATGGAGAGGAATTAGCTTCAAATTTTAGACCAAATTTGATACTTAAGAATTTTTAAAAACATTTAGACAATGTGAAAAAGATTTGTTTTAAAAAAAGATTTGGATGGATGAGAACTGTATCTGAGTTACAAACATTACCAGAAGAGGTTCTTTTCTAGAAACAGACTTGATTGGCTTAAAATCACATTTTTTTTCAGGTCCTATGAGTTTTATTTTCAATTAAAAGACAACATTTTCTGTATTTACAACATTGCTGGAACAAGATTAACAAGCTAGTCTCATTTAGCATTCCACTCAATGTTTAAAGAAATGTTCTCAGTAGCTGATGGATATTCTAACAGTATGGAGCAAACAACCCCTTGGAAATAGTTAAAAGACAGTATCACTTTTGTGAGACACAAAGTAACCAAGCAGAAAGTAATTGTAGTAATTTCTAGATTAAATTAGTATAAGTTTTTAAAATTACTTACATTAACTAACCTGATTAATTTGACCACATTCTCCTGATAAATTTATAAGATTTTAAAATCCCAAATAACCCTAAAGAAAAATCCTTTTTAATACAGTTTGAATTCTTTCAGTTATACTCCCAATTATGTTAACAAGTAATGCTAAACTTCATAAATTAATACAGCTAATGAAAGTTTTCAGTGATGCGTTGGTAAATTCTCAGTAAGTAGTTTTAAATGGGAAGAAATGCATTAATTAAACATAATAGATGCAACTTTGATGATGTAATACATATACATGTATATAGTAGAAGTAATCATATAGAATTGCAGTTCCCAACCCCTGGGCCATAAACCGTCAGTAGTCTGTGGCCTGTTAGGAACCATGCTGCATAGCAGGAGGTGAGCGGTGGGCAAGGGAGCGAAGCTTCATCTGTATTTACAACCACTCCCCATGGCTTGCATCACCCTCTGAGCTCCACCTCCTGTCAGATCAGTGGGGGCATTAGATTCTCATACAAGCTTGAACCCTACTGTAAACTGCGCATGCGAGGGATCTAGGTTGCGTGCTGCTTATGAGAATCTAATGTCTGATGATCTGAGGTGGAGCTGAGGCAGTGATGCTAGGGCTGAGGAGCAGCTGCAAATACAGACTATCATTAGCAGAGAGGTTAACATGTCATAATAATAGAAATAAAGTGCACAATAAATGTAATGTGCTTGAATCATCCCAAAACCATCCTCTCCACAACCCTAGTCTGTGGAAAAATTGTCTTTGACGAAACCAGTCCCTGGTGCCAAAAAGATTGGGGACCACTGAAGAACATTTATTTTTTGCTCTTTTGTGTTTACATGCCAGCATCAAATCCTCAGTGGGCCTTTTTCTAATCATTTTTATCAGAAGTATCAGAATAGTTTTCAAAGGATGCCATAATCCAATTTTAGTCAGCTGAATGATGAAACTAATTAAATGCATCAAACCTTCAGTAAAAAATATTAGACTTGAAAAATATTGAAAACAGGAACATTGCAAATATCAAAACACTTATTTCAATTTTATCCATCGAACCACCTATCATGTGTGTATGTGTATATAGTATACTTTTCATGAGTTTTCAAAGTATGTGAAATGTCATAACATTTTTAAACAAAATTTACATTACTAACACTTTCAGAACAGACCAAATTGATCAGCTTCTCCTCTTGCGCATAATTGTGTAATAACTGTACATATTTCTGGGTATGTGGGAAGGCTGTGTATAATATGTCACTTACTACAATATCACTCTTTTGAGCAATACCTGTTTTGCAGCTCTCTCATGAAGGACATCAGATTTTACACTACTGAAGAGAAACAGGTCCCCGACCTGTAGACAAGAGAGCTTTGCCCAGCTCTAGTTTTACTGTTGACTGATATGTGACCAGCCTCAGTTAACTTTCTTACTCTGTTCCAGATTTCGCTTAGTAAAATAAGGAAGTTTGGCTAAATTATCTTTAAGGATTAATATTATACATTAGATTTATCCTATGAGGTGAAAACATTTCCTTTTCCATACTTGGCCCACCCTCCTTCTCCAGTTAGCTTTGTTTCAGTCGTTGTTAACATCCAGGTGTTATTATATTATGCATGAAGAGGTGCAGTTTTGAGTTTTATTAACCTATATAAGAATGTAATAAACATGTTCTTATATCTCTATTTTTATCTAATATGTCTAAGATTTCTTTTAATGTAATATTTTTATATTAAAATAGTATAAATACATTGTTCAAAAAATCAAATAGTACAAATTTATAATAAATAATGAGTGTACTTATCCTATTTCTCCTCTCCCTTCCCTTGAGTAGAGTTTTAATCCTTTTAGTTGTTTCTTCTGGAATTTAAATTCAGAATATGTGTGTGTGTGTGTGTGTGTGTGTGTGTGTATGTATGTGTTTATATATATTCAATATATATTAACCAAATAATAGTCATGTATCGATCTTTCTATTTTAGATTATATATACCAAATTCCTATTCCATTATTAAAGATAAGAGTTTCATTTTCTTAGTATTGAGCCTTTTTACCTATGATAACATGCAGTTCATGCTAAACTTTAAGTGAGAGGAAGTAATCATTAACAAAAATTTGTGTAATTAAACTAAACTGCAAAACAACATAAGGCTCAATATGACAGTTTCTCAAGTGTCAACATGAATATAAAACTGATGATATTCCGATGTTGTAACAGCTCTCATTTGGCAAAACAAAATATGATCACTAACAAAAACAGTAAGCACCTACTTTAAGGATATAAAGGTCATTTGTATTATTCTATGTAGTGGAATGTAAATACAAGAGAATGTGAATTTAAGGATTGGGAAACCATGACCATTATCATAAGGCTATTCTGAAAAATAAAAATGAATTACAGGTATTTAAGGGATAGGTTTCCTGCTAGAAAGAAGCTGGTACTGACCTCAATCTAATGATTCTTTATATTAGAAAAACAAAGGTTACTTATGAACATTCTTTTATAGGGTTTAAAATTTGTTTTCTATGCTGTTGCTCGCTATATAAGCAAAGTATGATTTTACTTTCCTTTTTAATAACAACCTGTAGGTAACACCTTTAGTTTCTCAGAAGGTATTTATATGAAAACGATCACTACATTTTGGGAAAACGACCGTGTTTCTGCTCTGGATAAAGTGAAACATTTAGATTACTTTTCTTAATTAGGCAATTGAGATTTCAACAATATCCTTATTAGATCTCAATCTATTTATCAATCATCAATCTATCTATTCTTGGTATACATAAATGATATTGTTTGTTAGGTGCGGAGCTGAGAGAGACACACACGAAGCCTCATGTGTAGCAAAATGCTGTTTATTTTGAGCATCTTGGTGCAGATGGGTGGAGGCTGAAAAAGGCGTCCATGAGAGAAAAGGGGAGAGAAGGGGAGAGCCTTGGGTTTTATAGAGGGTTTTTCTGGGAGGAGGAAATAAATTCTTTTCAAACAACCTGGAGGGATAAGGAAAGTAAGTTTCCCTTTTGCATTTCACTCCCTTATCGCCCTAGGGTTCTGGCAAAGGCTAGGTGCCTAATACACCCCTAGGAAGGGGAGAGCGGTGGGTTTTATAGGACATTTGGATGGAAGTTTGGGGAGGATGAATTCTTTAAGCCTAACATTATTGACTGAATTCTTTTGTGAACAGATATGTCTCAAACCACGTATGACTAACAGTCCTTTCTGAAGTGAGCACATATGGAGCTAACGCTTTAATCTGTGGCTGTTGCAGAGTGTGCCACCAATAATCTGCCCCTTAAATTTATATAATGGTCCTCTGAAGTCAGAGGAGTTACTGTTTTGTCATGCTAATTGCCCCCTTTATTCTTCCTGCTTTCTCTTCCTTATCTCCCATCCTGGAGTTTCTCAGCCATAAGGCAATATTAGAAAATCAACTTCAGTGCATACTTACAGCAACTCACCTGCTCCCTCTTTGTAGCTTCCGCTTAGCATACCGAGCTTCATTGAGCTATGTAGTGATGTTGCTGCTCATGTGTTAATACTTAATTAGTTCTCCCCTATTTAATGTTTTGAAGTACTTGTAAGAAAACTGCTCCAGAAGCAAAATGTCAACTCCATTTCTCTGCATGTGATTCAGGGTTGGTGGTACATTATCACCATAATATGCACAACTTCCAAATGACTTTTGTACAGAAGTTGTTCCAACTATATAAATTGTTATGGACACATTTTCTTTCTAAGTAAAATTAATTTTTTTACAGAGAAGCTGCTAGTGAGTTGTTAAAAATAATCTACTGAATCAATATATTGAAACCATATCTAAATTTTCCAAATACAGATGGACTTCACAATGATGTCTGTTGCTGCAAAATGAAAATAAAATCCTAGGTGTCAGTTTTCATAGCCCCCCAAATAAAAATTGAGGTTATATACAAAGATACAGGGGAGAACTGATGTCTTCCATAGATAAATGAATATGCAGTATATGCAAGAACTCTGCACTTTTTGGGAGTTAGTGTGTGAAGTTTTCAACAGCTGAGTAGCTGTGAAGAAATTAAACTTGAATACTGGTTCTAACAGGTTTTAATCCAATGTCACCTTTGTTAGTTTACAAACTTTATCAGTTACCATCTCAGGAATACGTATACCTGGCTTATGTTCTATGAACTAGTCATCACTATAGAGACTAGAATTTGAACATAAAAAGGTCATTGAGAAGAATAAGGCATTCATTTTTATACATATTTTAGTTACTATTTATTTTTTATACTTGAAAAGAAGTTCATAGATTTATCCTCTCTTATTTGTGCGACAGAATAAAATCAAAGCAACAGTTTGCTTTATTTACCATTACATTAAGATATTGTTACAGACTTAAGCTGTTCTGAATATATTCTGTTTGCTCCACTCCCGCAGATCCTCTTGTTAGGTAGATAGTAAAGGACCTCTGAGACCCTCCTAGGGACAAAAGTGGGTGCCTTGCCTTGGTGCTGCCTCAAGCAATTACCCCACCTGTGTAGAAGC
The DNA here is from genome assembly GCA_963574695.1 of Propithecus perrieri. NCBI lineage: Eukaryota > Metazoa > Chordata > Mammalia > Primates > Indriidae > Propithecus > Propithecus perrieri. The sequence continues at coordinate 42,170 of CAUYRB010040351.1, forward strand.
ACAAGGGCAGGCCCCATCTAGGTGCTGCTCCACCTTAATCCTGCCCTGAGCAGCTGCCACACTTGGGGGAAGAAGGAACCTCTGCTAATCTGCAAAAGAATACAAGAAATCCCAGCCCTCAGGCCGGGAAGCGCAGGCACAATAGGATTTGGACAGTGACCTAGAGTAACCTAAGGCTAATTATCATGTTGTTAACTGTCCAATCAAAGTGGTTCAGTGATGACGGAACCATGAGGAAGGCCCAATCCGGATGCTAGAAACAAGACCCCAGACCATTACCAGAGCCCTTTTGTTATGACAGAGGGTTCCTTTCCTCTTCTGCGATGAATTTATCTTGCTCTTGCTCTTTGAACCTATCCTGTCCTTCCTCAATAAACTTTGTCTCACGCTTGCCTTACTTTTGGTGTGTCTGGTCATGACCAATAACACCCAAAACGCAAGGACAGAGGAGCTGATTATAAATGAACTCTATGTGTTATGAAATCACAACAAAGGACTAGCAGCTCTGTCAGCATCCTCTGTTACTGCTTCTGTCTCTGGTTCTTAGATCCATGGAAAAGTTGAAATGGTCTATTCAAACAGGCTCATCCCTCCTAACCACTCTGCAGCTAGTCTATTATTAATAGTTTCTGTTGCTTCATAGCAGATCAGATTTATACCATCTTAAAGAACAAATTTTTTTAAATCAAAGGCTCAAGCTATTGTGTGTACAGGACTTCCCAAATCTATCCCAAATTTACCTGATAATTTCATCACAGCAGGCATGAGTAGGTACTAACATTTTTGAAGAGAATAGATTAAAAATAAAAGCAAATGACCAAAGAGAGCAACCAGCAGGATGCCTGAAGGGCCCATTATCTTTCTGTTAAAATGCAAGACATGTTTCTAAAAGCTATTCTTAAAAGTGATTTATATTCAATAATACTTTCGATGTCAGATTTAAAATTACATTATTTTCTACAATTACCACTAATTTTAAATGTAAAGCTTTCTAGCACAAAACTTTTATAGGCAGAGTTTATATTAATGTACTAAAATTATGGAGTAGAGATCTATGTTTTGAATAAAATGTTTAAATACATTTTTTAGCAAAACAAAAAATGTACTTTGTGCATGATTTAGGAATAAGCTTGGATTTATGAGTTTTCAAAGTAGTAAAAATGCCAGAAATCATTAAGTTACTTAATTTAATTAACTTTATGAGACTCAAATGAAGTAGCATAAACTTGTTGAAGAAAGTGGGCTAGAAGGAGATTAATAACAGGGTTTTTAATAATTAACATTTCCCTCTCATCTTCATTGCATAGAGTGACACCTTCGTCTCCAGCATACATAGCCGGATTCATGGTGCTGCCTTTTATTCAGATGCACAATAATTAAACAGGGACAAATCTGGGAGTACAGAATCATGCATTCAATTTCCTTATGCAGAGCATGAAGTGCTTTGAAGCTTCCAAGAAAAGATGTCAAGTAGACAGTTTGGAAGCAGCATGCTGAATCTGAGAGGAAACATTTCCTGACCATCCTTGGGATGGTTGATTTTTTTTGTATCAACTTCACATTTATATCTCCTTAAACATACTTAATCTCCAAATAAAGGCAATAACAAGATCTTATGCCTACCTAACATGATGAAACTGTCATGCATACAACTGAAAACATACCAGAAGCGGATGCAAAGTCCTTTGGGTGATGCTAATTCTTCTCCTTATATTGCATAACTTAAATACTATGATGGAAAGATAACAACACTTAAATATTGTGACATATCTTACGTTACATAATAAGGAGATAAGAAGGAAGCAACATGGTTCTACTCGTTAAAGCTGGCCTGGCTACAGGTACTGCTGAATGTCCAATCTGCCAGCAGCAGAAACCAACATCGAGTCCCTGATATGGCATCATTCCCCAGGGTGACCAGCCAGCTGTCTAGTGGCAGGTGGATTACATGATTACATTGGACACCTTCCATCATGGAAGGGGTAGTGTTTTGTTCTTACTGGAATTGATCCTTACTTTGCATACAAATTTGTCTTCCCTGCATATAATGTTTTTATCAAAACTATTATCTGTGGATTTACAGAAGGCCTGATCCATTGTTCTGATGCTCAGCATTGCTTCTGATGAAGGAACTCACTTTACAGCAAATGAAGTGGGCAATAGGCCCATGCTCATGGAATTCACTGGTTTCACCATGTTTTCTTCTATCCTAAAGCATCTGGCTTGATAAAATGGTGGAAGCACCTTTTGAAGACTCAGTTAAAGCACCAGCTTAGTGGTAATAACTTGCTGGGCTGGGGCAAGGTTTGCTAGGAGGCTTTGAATCAACATGCAATATATGGAGCTGACTCTCCTCTGGCCAGAATTTACAGGTCCAGGAATCAAGGAGTGGAAATGGGTGTGACAATACACAATTACACCCCCAGTGCCCCACTAGCAAAATTTCCCTTCCTGTCCCCTGCAACATTTTGCTCTGCTGGCATAGAGGCCTTTGTTCCTAGGGGAGGAATGCTTCTACCAGAAAGCACAATGATTCCATTGAACTGGATGTTAAGAATTCCACCCTTACCCCCCAGTGACTTTGGGCTCCCTGTTCCTCTGAACCAACAGGTAAATAAGGGAGTTACTGTGCTGAGAGGGTCATTGATGCTGACTATCACAGGGAAATTGGACAGCTACTGCACAATGGAGATAAGGAAGAGCATATTTGGAACACAGAGGATCCCTTAGGGCATCTCTTAGTATTACTATGTCCTGTGATTAAAGCCAATGGAAAGATAAAACAACTTAATGCAGACAGGACTATTAACAGCCCAAACCCTTCAGAAATTAAGATTAGGGGGTTTGATTCACTCCATCGGGTAAAAATCCACAACCAGCTCAGGTACTTGCTAGGGAAAAAGAGAGTATGAAATGGATAATGGAAGACAATTATAAATACCAGCTATGACCACATGGCCAATTACAAAAATGAGGACTGTAACTGTCACGAATATTTTCATCCTTATTTTTTATTAATATATGTGCATCTGTGTGTGCATATATATTAAATATCTTTGTTTTCTTTTCTCATTTATCCCCTTATCATGTAACATAAGATATACTGACTTTATTTCACAGTATTTAAATATTATTCATTTTATATCATGATATTTAAATTATGGGATACCAAGAAGAAGAGTGAAGATTGCAAAGGACTTTGCATCCTCTTCTGGGGAAAGAATGCATTTTCAGTTGCATGTAGGACAGTTGTATCATGATGAGGGAAGTACAACCTTGTTATTGTCTTTATTTGGAGATTAAGTATGGTTTAAGTAGATGTATGTGGTGCCAATTTGACAAGAGGTTCACTTGTATTGGTTAATTTTATGTGTCAACTTGACTAGGCTATTGGATAAAACATTGTTTTGGACATTTCTGTGAAGGTATTTTTAAGAGGAGCTTAACATTTAAATCAGTGGACTTTTTGAGTAAAGCAGATTGACCTTTGTAATGTAGGTAGGCCTCATCCAATCAGTTGAAGGCCTTAAGAGAAAAAGACTGACCTCCCCAATGAAGAAATAATTCTGTCAGCCAACTGCCTTTGGGTCAGAGCTGCAATATTAACTCTGTCTTGGGCCTCCTACCTGCTGGCCTACACTATAAACTTTGGATTTGCCAGCCTCCAACTGATTTTTCCCCCTCTGTAGAACCCTGACTAATATAATCTTTTATGGGTATGTCATAGTTGTGTACCTTTATAGGGTACATGTGATGTTTTGATACAGGCATACGATATGAATTAATCAAATCAGGGTAATAGAGTATCCATCACCTCAGGCATTTAACATTTCCAGTTCCACTCTTTAGTTATTTTAAAGTATATCCTAACTTGTTGATTATAGTCGCTTTGTTGTCTAATACAATCTTTAACTCAACTAGTATGCAGTGCTACTTTCATCATATAGCATACATCATATTGCTCATTCCATCTAGCCAGTTTTAACTACTGGATTAATAATAAACCTCTTTGTTTTCAAAGCTCCATGGCTATTTTTGACTTTTACAATTCCGTTAGGATTATAGTATCAGCTTGTCAAGCTATGCTAAAATTCCTGGTGAGATTTTGATTAGAATGCCAATGGATTATTTTACTTGGAGAGCAAACGCTCCCACTTCTTCCATCTGTTAACTTTTCCTCATAGTTTGTAAATATTGACTGTGAGCTCATTGTTAGAGTGGTTTTCATGAGAGTCCCGCGTGTCATGGCTTGCAGAAGATCTATAAAGGAAGGTTTATGTTTTCCCCATGATGGAACCCATGGTGCTCTCAGTTTTCAAAAGCATAAGTTTTTATGTGAACTTCTCAACTTTGCTATTCACAAAATACTATAACAGTGGATGTGGGTTTGGTGACTACATTTGCCTGAGGTTCCTGACTTCCAAAGGGTAATTTATTTATTTGTTTTTTATCCTAGCCCCTGAAACAGTGCAAGATTCATTGGTATATTCCTAAACTGGTGAGTGGAATTATTTTTTATTCCTTTTTACACACACATTGTAACTTCTGCTGTTCTGTAGGTATCTCTGTTTCAGGTTCCATTTTATTTGGGTCTTGATTCTTGGACTCTTTGGTCTATATAGGTATCAAGATTATAGCCTCCTGCCTTTACTTGGTTCAGATAACACCAAAACACGTTTATACTTCAGCTCTCACATTCTAGCCTTCTTTATATTTCCTTTCATTGCATTGATCACAATTGCTAAAGATATACTTAAATTTTTTAGATTTGATTTTCCAAAGCAAAATCAGCTCTTGGGTTAATTATCAATTAATTTCTAAGTGATAATTCTTTTGTAGTAGTAATTTGCATAGTAGTTTAGATGGCTTTGAAATGATCCTGTAGACTATATAAAATGTCTGGGGTCTAGTAAAGCAATACTGTATTATTTTCTTGAACTCCACTTTTCTCACCTATAAAACAGAAATAATGAAAAAAGAATAATTGTGAACGTTGTTTTATATACCATATGTTAGCACCTTACAACTGTCTTAGAACATATTATATACTTAATAAACAAAGCGTTATAGCATTTTACTTACTTAATACATGTGCATGAAGGAAACAAGAAAGAGCACAGAAGAGTTTTAAAAATATTGAGTACAGAAAATTTTGCTGATGTTTTAATCATGGTGCTCATTCCCAAGAGTGTGCTAGAGATGGGAGATATGAAGTAATTAAGCTCTTATAAAATAAACACACACATATACACATACACACATACACACTCATAAAAAGAGAGAGAATGGCTTCTAAAAGAAATTTACATATTCTTTTTGTTATCCTCAACTAAGAAAACTGATTTATTGCAATGTAGAAAGAAAAACTGAAAAACCACTAGTGTCGGTACATTTTTATGGGCAGTTCAGCCTTAATTTTGAACATATTTGATATTCTCTTTATATCTTAACCCACAAAAAATTATTGCAATTTTTCACAGAGGTCGTACAGTTTTCCCTATAAGTCAGTTCCCTCTTTGGAAAAATTGAATAATGACAGGCCTCATTACAAATAGTTATTAGATAACATATGCACAATTTGGACTATTTTGAGAGTGAAATATGCTTGATTTTCTTGTTTCTGTTTCTAAAATGTTTTTCTCATCTTCATAAATTGTTAAGACAAAGATGCTGTGATAACAAGGTTTTCTTCCTCTCTCTCTCCCTCTCTCCTTTTCTCTCTCTTTCTCTTCCTACTCCCCTTTCTGCATATAGGACAGTGTCTTTTGCATGTATATTTATATATTTCTCTATCTACATGTGCTGACACACTTTATTTATTTATTTATTTGGAGACAGAGTCTTGCTCAAAGCAACCTCAAACTCCTGGGCTCAAGTGATCCTTCTGCCTCAGCCTCTCAAGTACCTGGGACTACAGGCACATACCACCACGCCTGACTAATTTTTTCTATTTTTTAGTAGAAACGGGGGTCTTGCTCTTACGCAGGCTGGTCTTGAATTTCTGACCTCAAGCAATCCTCCCACCTTCACCTCTCGGAGTGCTAGGATTACAGGCATGAGCCACTGTACCCAGCCTTTTTAATTTTTATTTTTTTCTTTTAATTTAATTTAATTTTCTAACTTGCAGAGTTTAAATATTACATCATTCTATTTTCCTTTTAAAATACCACTACAGTCAAAACATTTAAAACTTCTTAATACAATTTTGGCTATATAATATCACACAGTTGGAAATTTTATGATTTTATTTTATTCATAGTTAATAAAATAAAATTGATTGATATTAATTACATATTATGTTTTTAAAATATCTCTACTTGATTTTAGTTGTTGTTACTTATTTCTGATCATGATTTATTTTTATACTTTTGCTAGGGAATCTGTTTCTTTTATATGAGTTCACCTTAAGAAATAATTGTGTTTTATGTCTGGGTGTCAGTTTTTTAAAAACTGTTTTTTATAAATGTACCATGGCTTCATAAAAAAGTAGGATTACATCTTTCTTTGAGATGATCAATTTTCAAAACATTAATGAAATCAATTATATAAATGATATTTTACTATTTGACTTTTCTGTTTCTAAAAGTGTGGTTGGTTAGCTTACAGTGGTTGTTAGAACACGGCATTACTGGTAACTCTTCTATTCATAGTGAATCAAAATTCATGGAAGTGAGTATAATAAATCAACATCATTATCCACATTTCTAAGTAATTCTCATACAAACCAACATTCGAAAATTGTGGTTCTCTATATCCTTTTCATTTCTGAAAATTAATCTCTTATATAAATCTTAACATTTAAACAAAGCCAAGGCAGTAGGCACATTGGATATATTTAATTTAATCTTCATAATAATATTATTGTGGTATTATTAAAAATTAGAGAGCTGAACAATTTATATATAATTATACCTCTAGCAAATTGAAGATTCAATTCAATCTCAGGTCACCTCGCTCCAGGGTCCTTCCTCTTAACCACTGTATGTATGGATCCCATTCAGATAGAGATATATAAACTATGCCTCTATTAAATTAACACAGTAAACTAAATTTGTCCAATTGTTCCTAATTTTAAAAAAGATCTAGTGGTTCATAACTATAAAATATCCATGGTAAAATGTTTAGTGAAAATAATATAATCATCTTTTCTCTATTTTATGGATTTCACACTATAGCAAGTATTTATTCCCCATGTCTGCTATTATGCCATTTGCTTTTGACTAATCTAAATTCTGGTTTCACTGTGTCTCTTATAAAGATATAAGCCAAATTAGCCTCCCTTCCTCTAGTTTCCAAAAATGTCTACTTTTGGATATGTATACCTAAGGGTTGGATTGGTGGAGAAGATGGAATCATCTTAGTTTGTTTTCTATTAAATTTTTCACAGTTTTGTCTTAAAGATTAAGGTCTGATTTGAATAAGTCATCTAAGATCCAAAAAATCGTTGCCTATTACCTTTGTTGATGGCAATCTTGAAATTTTGCCTCTTTTTATTTTCTGGGACTTTTGTGAGTATTTTAACTGGAATATTAGAGAGAATAAATAAGAAATTATAAATAGTATTATTTTAAAATATTAGTGAAAGAGTAGAGAGATAATTTTATTATATTTGAGAATAATACACACAACATAAATTTAGTATTTGAGGGAGAAATCTTTAATATATTAAACAATAAATGTCTATCGTAGAAAAATATACTTTTGAATATAAAGGGGAGGGCATAACTATTTTTAACTCATGGGCAATATAGAAACAACAAATGAATGAGGGAGTGAAGCAAACACAAGTTTAATCCTTAAATTATATTATAAGGGGAAGTAACTCCTGGAGTACATTATTTTCACCAGTTCAGAAATCTTAACCAAATTGGTTGTTGAGGTTTCTTCTTTATGTGCAGAACCCCTTAGCTGCTTCAGAAAGATCCAGAGTCTTGTTAAAGCCTTTTGAAGCATAGATGCCTGTATGCTAGGGGTTTGCTTCCTTTCCATGAGGGCTTAGATAATGAAAATAAGAAGAAATATTTATGGATTAAGTTTTATCTATGCCCCATAAGGTCAGACATACATACCCTGCTGCCTGAAAGATATAAATGACCTGGTTTTATTTTGGATATGCAGCTTTCAAGTTATGTAATGTTTCCACACACAGCTCAGTTTGAAATATAAAATCGGAGTTTGAAAGAGTTGACTTGAGTCAACTAAAAACCAAGAGCCAATCAATTTCCATCTCTATCTGACTCTTATTTATTGGACAGAAGTCGTCTTCTTCAGCATTTAAAGCCCTGTCCTTCAGCCTCACTCAATCTGATATCAGGAAGGACAACATAAATACCATTCTATGACTTAGCCTTTAGAAAAGCTACTAAAATAATACATGTGCTATTTCATTAGAAACACATTTATATTAGGTCATTTTATTCAAGGGGTACATATCTAGTTTTGTAATTTAATAGACACACAAAAAATGATTTTATGACATAAAAACATCTCAACACTTCTTCAATTTTAACTATCTTCAGCACTTCTGTGAATTCTCAGACCACAAAATGCAACAAAGATAATTTTCCCAACTTTATAGTTGTTGTTATTTATACATAAAAGAACGTGCAATCTTTAGTGCGGCTGCAAACAAATATTAATCTACCATTGGAAGCATGGTGTGCTCTCCTGGTAACAACAAATGTAACAAGTTAGATTGGGTCCTAATCTTTTTGCTCTTATGAAATGAAGATCTATTAAAAATAATGATATTATGATAACACTAATTTGGCTGGTACTGCTGTCCCAAATCAGAGCTATAGCTAGAGGCAGCTGTAGGTATTTTATTGAAAGCCAGAGTAAATTGGGGCAGTTCCCTTAGCAGTATAAATTAGTCAGAACCTTGGAGACAGAGGTATATTTTAGGAGTGAAGCACTGAACTCTTTTTCTAAGAATTATGTCACCTTAATTCAGTAATTTGGTATGCCGCAGGGTTTGCATGTATTTTAGAGATACTGTAATGAAGCGTGTGAGTATTCATTTAAACACTGAAGTCCCCCAAGAATAAAAGGCATGCCTAATTCACTGGAAATGCTATCATTCTCAGAATGTTTCCAGAAGTAATGCAAACTTGTACTAGCTAGGTTAGATAAGTTATTACGAACATATGGGGATGAAATGGGTAAAATGTGCTAAAGAAATCATTAAAAATTAGGTCATCCTCAAATGAATTAACAAAAATCTGTATAGTTTACAAACTGAAGGGCCACAGAGTGGTTTTCCTCCCTGTCCTTTTTCATGGTTGGCCTCACTGGCTTGTACGGACTTGCTCATCATTTCGATGGCTTTAAACCCTATATGTTTTTAGTGATCCAATTTAAACGCTATATATAGAAGTGGAGATTTTACAAGTTGGGCTAATTTTCTCTGTCAGATAATTCACATAAGCCCTGTATATTGTTTCAATTAAAATGGAAAGATATTAATATAAAATAAAATCATTATTTTTTATTTGTGAGTACTATTTAGTAGAAAACAGTACCAAATAGGTTTACAAAGTTATAAATTGTTTGCTTAAGCTATCTTTGTTCACTGTTAACTGCCTTGATGTAGGTCATATTTCCTTTTATCCTGCATGAAACCTTATAACACTTTAGGTTTTACTATAATTTTTATGTAATTTTGTATTTTTATCCTTCCTATTAAAATTAAACTAAGAGAAGAAAGTGTGGTGTAATCAAAGAGCACAGAAACCTTTGTCTTTCATTGTTGTGTAACTCCGGATATTTTTCTTTAACTCGGTCAGTTTTATTTTTTTCTTTAAGCTATGGACATTACATATATGTGTTGAGAGAACGAAATTATAAAGCTTTTATTACTAAACTTTTAATTAAGCCTGTAAAGCAAAATTCCCTCTTCTAACTGTGGGTAATAGAGCATACATAATGAGAAGAAAACATATATTTGTCCCATTCATGTTATTTGTGTTTATATTAAATGCATATATGTTCTTACTTTATAAACAATACATATACATTTTTCATCACTATACTGAATATGCTTTGATTAGAATTTTAAATTGAATATTATTCAACAGATGTTAAATTGTGCTTTTGATGTTCTGTCAAAGAGGATTCACCTTCTATGATTTTAGAGAATAAAGCTGATTTTAAAAATATCATACGGGTACCAAAAATCAGTGGGCAGGTGTGTCACATTTACCACGGAAGACTGTCAACATCAAGAACCTACATCAATGTCAAAGTAATCTCTCATAGTCTGATTTTTATACTAGAAAGGAATGTATAATGCTGCTAGTAGAAAAACTCCAGTCTATGTCCACATAATATAAAACTTAAGTAGGTGAATTTGGAAAGACATGCCTAGTATTTTGATTTACATTTAAGTAACAATTGTTTTGATTAATTTATTTTCACTAATGTCATTAAGTTTATGACTTGTAGACACAGCCCATGTTAGTCCAAGAATAAAACCATCAGAAGGGTTATACTGGTAGTTATTTTTATTATTGCAACTTGTTAGTTGGTTATAGAATATTTCTTCCTATGAGACCATATTATTAAGCAGTACTAGAGATGTGGTGGGGAAAGGCTTATATCATAATTTCCCAGGGCCTTCTCCAAATATTAAATAATATGGTATCCATGAATAAATTAATTAAAGTACAGAGTTGTTATTATGTTAATTTCAGGTGATAAAATCAAGGTCATTGTTTTATTGTGGAAGGCAATTACTAATCATGTTTACTAGGATACAGTGATCTGTCACGATCTTTGTAGATCTGTGTCAGAAGGAATATCTCAAACATTTGAACACAAGTCTATCTTTCTAAATTGTTTAACAAGTATTTCTGTAACTTGAAATTATATTTGAGAATCTAAAGTTTAATGAAATAGTTATTCCTAGAAATAAAATTTTATATAATACTTATTAGACTATGAAAAATGACACATTCGTAGATCAACAAGGTAAAATATTATATTATTCAGTATCATTTCTTTTTATAATTATTATTTTAATTTTTTGATCTGTAAGGTCCTTTTCCTACTCTGTGTTAAAGGGACAACATTAGTAATATACTGGTGTCTTAGTTCCTTTTCTGTTGCTTATAATAGAATGCCTGAAACTGGGTAATGTATAAAGAAAAGGAATGTATTTCTTACAGTTACAGAGGCTGAGAAATCAAAGGTTAAAGGGCCACCTTGCTAGTAGGGACTTCTTGCAGAACCCCAAGGTGGTGCAGGGCATCACATGGTGAGGGGACTTGGTGTGCTATCTCAAGTCTCTCTTCCTCTTCTTATAAAGCCACCAATCCCACTCCCATGATAACCCATTAATCTATCAAAATATTAATTCATCAGTAGATTAATCCATTCATGAGAGCAGAACTCTAAATTTAAAGTCCTACCTCTCAATACTGCCACACTAGTGATTAAATTTCAACATGAGTTTTGGAAGGGACAAATATTCAAATCATAGCAATTGGTATTAGTGTCCTTCAATAAGAGAAAACATTGAGCATACAAACTTCTCAATAGAAAGCTGCTTTCAAACTAAGTGAATGACACAAAACATTTATAAAAAAATCTTAAAAACAATTTCAATTGAGTAAATCATATATACATTTATTTAATGGCTAATAGGGATATGAATATTAATATAATACTATTTCTTCTGGACATTAAAATAGTGTACCCACAATGTCTTTTTGAGTGTGTGTGTGCATATGAGAGCAGAACTTAACAGTTTATTTAGGAAACAATCTTTGGGCAAGTGAAGTGCATTTTAGTTACTTTTAACAACATATTTAATTGTGTGAAAACTATTTTTCTTTGGAAAAATTCAATTTGGGTATTCTTGTTACTGTGAATAAATAGTTGCATAGACTAAACTATTAAGAAATCAGTAAAACTAAATGCAAATATTTCAGAGGCATCACATTAAAACAAGCTCGCTGTGTTTTATTGATATGCTTTTAAACATAAATTTAATTCTAGTTGATTCAAAGGCTCTGAATATTATCTTGCCAATGTGTGTCAGGAGGAAGTGGGGGGGGCGGATTGCTATGCATAAAGGAAAATAAAATTCTACCAGTGCGTTTGATCCTTCATTTTAGTATATTTTTTTAATTTTTACTACAATATTTTAATAAACATCACACCCTTTCATAGGTACCCTCTAATAGGTAAATGAGAAAAGGAACTGTGCGCATTAATACAATGGAATATTTTTCGATTATTAAAAAAATACACAATCAATCCATGAAAAAACATGTAGGAACCTTAAATGCATATTGCTAAGTGAAAGAACCCAGTTTGAAGAAAATAAATACTATATGATTCCAATTATATGATTTTTTGGAAAAGGTAAAATTATTGTGATGATAAATGGATCAGTGGTTGCAATGGGTTGGGTGTGGAGGTATTGGATAGGCAAAGCACAGAGGATTTGCTTAGGGCAGTGAAACTATTCTGTATGACACTGTGATGGTAGACACATGACACTTTGAATTTATCAAAACCCATAGAACTTCACAGCACAAGGAGTGGGCCTTAATGTTGCCAAATTGAAAAATATATACATTATTTAAGAGTCTGAAGGATCCAGGGCTAGAATGAAGAATGTAACGACACAATCTAACTTCATGAACCAATCTCACTAGGGGTGGGGTATGGGGGAGAGAATAAGGGGATTTGTGAATGAGTGGTGTCCGTACGACTAAAGGCTAAAGGAACTGCACTGTACTGCAGTTGACAAAGTTGATTCCCATCGGGTGCAGGTTAACAATCCTGATACTGCTTTTTCTGAACAGAACAAGTATACTAGAACTGAACAAGTAAGTAAATGGAAGGTGGAAGGAATGAGTCAAATTTCTCACTGTTGGAGTGGGAATTTACAAATAGGTAAGGAGAGAAAGGTAGAATAGTCTATACGGTAATGGAGTAGAGTTGGAGAGATCAATAAGAACTCTTGTTTAGCTTAACATAGATACAGATGGTTAGATACAGAAATATTTACACATATGTGTGCACACGTGGCTTAGTATGGGTTCAAGAGTTAGCATACACATATTTACTTACACTGTCATTGGAGAGGACCTAGAAATGATGACACTTCAGTAGCGACAAGCACACCTAGCATCTAGATACAGCTTTCCAATACCCTTTTCCAATATCGGAAAATAGAGCTCCTTGGATAAATGGCTTATTCTAGCATTGAACAGGAAAGATAAAACATGAACCTGGAGAATCTTGTAGTGCCATAAAGTAAGGAAGTGCTCTAAAACATACAGCACACACACACACATACACACACAAAACCCACAATGTTGGGCGTATGTCAAAGGGGCACGAGAGTCAACAGAAAGAGTTTTCAATGGCCAGAGCTGGTAGAAATTGAGCAAGAAATTTAATAGAGATGGATTATAACCCAAAGTAAAAAATAAATATCCATGAGTTTATACTGACATTAATGAATTTTTGAATAAATACATAAATGAAGAAAAATAGACAGATCTCCATGCAGAATAATCGCAAATCATTTATGTGGATGCTCTGATGTTAAAGAGATAGGGCATAGATTTCCACTCCTTACGCATGGGTTGCACATAGTAACTTCCTTCCAAAAAGAACAGCATGGAAGAGGAAAAACAGAATAACTTCATGGTAGAATAACCTGACAATCATTACCTTAGCCAGGTAATCAAAGTCAACATCAATAGTGACAATTAATGTTGATAGTAGATACTGTTGATGTGAAGTAATGATGCTTTCCATCAAATGGCACTTTATGTCTGTGATCTACCATCAAAAGTCTCATATTTAATTATAATAAAAAGAAAAAGATTAAACAAATTCCAGGTAAGGGACATTTTACAAAATCCCTGACCAGCATCCCTGAACCTGTCAACGTCATCAATAAGAATGAATATTTGAGAAACCATCACAGCCAAGAGGAGCCTAAGCAGACATGATGAGAAAATGTCATGTGATAACCTCAATGGAATCCTAGAACAGCAAAAGGATATTAGGTAAAACATAAGGAAATCTGAATAAACTATGGACTTCAATTAATGGTAGTGTATCAATATTAGTTCATTAACTATAACAAATATGTCATATAATGTAAGATGTTAATAGGAGAAACCAGGCGTAGAGTATAGTGGAATTCTGTAATATCTCTGAAATTTTTCTGTAGATCAAAAATTGTTCTAAAATAGAAAGGTAATTTTAAAAATCTAGTCTGTCCTCTTTAACATATTAACAACGAAATACTCTGAACAAGTAAATACTTGACACTTTCTTTGAAACATGATTTAATTAAAATTTAAAATAATGATACCTTTTTTTCACTTTCTTTACTATTTTTTTTTTTACAGACTTAAAATATTGCCAGTTGACCTAATTATTAGCACAAATTGAGCCAGCTCTTCCCTAATGCTAAATTCATTTCCCTCCAAGGACAGGCACTTTTATGAGAAGTTCATTAACAATTTCCTTTCACTAAGTTTAAAGCTCATATGTAAGTTTTTCTTTCTTGTATATGCAAAACCATGACAGGTACAAAAGAAGAAAATAATGGGATGTGCGTTACTCATCAGCTTTGGTGTGACAACCACCTGTCCACCTCAGGAGAGGCAGTGCTTGAAGGACAAACATGATTCTGATGAAATGGGGTTGAGTCATTATATTTATAAATTTTATTAAGCACCTACAAGACTCCTTCTAGGCACTCTGCTCTTTAGAAGAGTAACTCGCCTATGTTCCAAATATTTCCTGTAAGAGATGTACGTAATTCATATCTTCAATGGATATTATATGTGCCAGCCAATTCTACATGAGGGATGAATCAGTGAAAATAACAAATTAAAATCCCAGCCTGTGTGGCTCTTACGCTGTTATGTATTCTTCATTATGAGCTATTTTATATACAGCTTTTGAAATCAAGAAGTTAGGACAAATAATAGCACTTTAAGTTTTGACATATCTGCATTTCTAGCCTTCTTGGAGTCCTAATCATAAGAAATGAATAATCAAAGCTTCTTACTCTAGAATATAATATGTTAAAAATATCTAAAGCAGTAAGAATTCAAAAGTGAGAAAAGGTAACAATAGGTTTATTGTGTGGTCTGTAAAGAATAATTTTTTTTAATACAGCATTTATTCTCTTCCTCTTTCTCTTTCTAAATTTTGCAATATCCTTTATTTTTTTAAAGTATGTTTTAGTGAGAAATTATTGAATACCAATATCAGGTGAGTTTTGTACTGGACACTGGGAATAAAGGACAAATATTAAGATTTATATATGATTTCTCCATCAGATATTTTGTGAACTTATCAGAACTATTTTATTTCATTGTATATTAAAAAGAATTAGTTATAAATCCTATCATAAATATTTTGGGGGCCAAGAAAAAAAGGACAAATGAAGTCTCACATACCACATGTCTCAAATTTAAAGTTACAATCAATATAAATTATACTTAAATTGCAAAGTTTTATTTCTTTACCTCAATAAATACGACTTTAAAACATTAAGCTGAAAAACTTGTTATGGGCTAAACTGTGTCCCTTCCCCCAAAAGAAAGGTATATTTCTGCCCCACCTGTGTATGTGACCTTATTAGGAAATAGGGTCTTTCAGATTTAGGTCATTACTGTGGTCCTTAATCCAATATTACTGGTGTCTTTATGAGAAAAGAAACATAGACACAGACAAATAGGGAAAACATGTGGGGACCCAGAAACACACAGATACGGAACAAAGAAGTTAGGACAAATGAGGATGGACATGTGAGGATGATGGCAGAGATAGGAGTTATGCTGTCACAAGGAATGCTGGCAGAAGCCAGAAGAGGCAAGAAAGAAGCTTCTCCTAAGAGCTCTGGAGGGAGCCTGACCTTACTGATATTTTGGTTTCAGACTTCTAGTCTCCAGAACTGTGGGAGAAAAAATATCTGTTGTTTTAAGCCACCTGGTTTATGGCATTTTGTTAACATCAATCCCTGGGAATAAGCAAGTGTGAAACTATAATTTTTTAAATGACAAAAATTTAGCACCATATCAAACACAACTGGATATAATTATTTTTGTACAAGCTCAATTCTGCTAATGGACAGATGAAAGAAGGAATCAAAAGGAATTTAAAAGTTTTAGCATCATAGCTCACTTTTTGTTGCTCTGACAAAATTTGAATAGACACCAGTTTCATTCTATTTTAGTCATTTCTTTTTCTTCAAACAATATAATGTATTTTTTTAATGTGTGATAAAGGTTTAGAACAATGCTGCACTGTAAAATTTTGTACTTTCGAGAATGTACACAATGAAAGAAGGAATCAAAACTTTCATAGTTCAAAAATTATATATTTTTCAAGTTTTATTACAAGTTATTGTTTTTTCATGAAATTAATTTTTCTTGTCTTTATTTTGACAAAATAAAGATACTATAATTATGTTGTCATCATCAAGATTTTACTTAATTTGTATTCTATTAGCAATAACTATTATTATAAACTTCTAAGATGCTAAAAATATCTTTAAAATGTTTAGATGTAAAGGGTTATGGATAATAAGTAAATATGTTCCCAGGCTACAAAATTTGAGTATAGTTTTATAAAACATTTAAATTCAATATAAATATTAAAAATATAATTAGTCATGTTTTCCAAAAATATTACTGATCTTTTAAATGTTCAAAAATTGCATATTACAATTTAAGAAAAATAAATATAAAAATGTATGACTTTCAAATTTTAAATCAAAATTACTTAGATAAACCTAAAATTTAAATTTAATTTTTTGGAAAAGATAATTAAATTCAATGAAATATATTCATGTAATTTTACTTAGTTTTAATTCTAGGATTCATGATGAATCCAGTGTGTTAATGTTAACAATCAGTTTCAAGATATTAGTCCTGCTCTGCATGAACAGGAGGTTCAGTATGTTTGAATAGAAATATGTGTTTGGTTTTCAACTGGTGTTTCAAGTGTTTGTAAGGCATTCAGATGGTGCTGTCCAGTAGATGTTCAATTTACATCGGGAAAACAGTTGGACTATGTAACAAATAACCAGGCAAATAGACTCACAGCCAAATGATTGCATAAATCTCTTTCCCTATCCCTGTTATACACTCTTTTAAAATAATCATCTGTTTTTAAATCCTAAAATTGTCAGTATTTTCATTTTCCAGAATGTGTTAGAAATTATTAACAATTCATCAACTTTGGTCCTCTAAATATTTGAAAGATATTTCTTTCCATTTTAAAAGTTTATGCTTCTTTATTTTCCTCTGGGGATGAGCCAATAAATTTCCATAAGAACATACTTTAAATCATGTAAAAAAAAGATTATTTTGGAATAGAGAAAACATAAAAATCTACTTTATATAAAACTTTAAATATGTTTATTTGTTAAACAGATTTCTAAGTAACATCCATAACAGTTCAAATAAGGTAAATGCTTTTTAAAGCAAAATTTTAACTAATCATAAGATACAAATTGAAAGCAAGTTAAATTTTATATGTTTAGGCAGTCTTGAAAGTACACAATTTTACAATGTAGCATTGTTCTAAACCTTTATCACACATTTAAAAAATACATTATATTGTTTGAAGAATAAGGAATGACTAAAATAAAACAAAACTGGTGTCTAGTTAAACTTTGTCTCTTTCAGAACAACAAAAAGTGAGCTGTGATGCTAAAACTTTTAATTTGCAGATCTCCATTGACTCAGTTTATACTCTTCCAAACACAATTGACCTTTGAACCATGTGGGGTTAGGAGATCTGACCCCCCACATAGTTGAAAATCTGTGTGTAAGTTTTGACTCTCAAAAACTTAACTACTAATAGCCTACCTTTGACTGGAAGCCTTACTGATAATATAAATATTTGATTAACATATATTTTGTATGTTATATGCATTATATACTGTATTTTTAAAATAAAGTAAGCTAGACGAAAGAAAATGTTATTAAGGAAATCATACAGAGGAGAAAATATATTTAATATTCAATAAGTGGAAGAGGATCATCATAAAGGTCTTGATCCTCATTATCTTCACATTGAGTAGACTGAGGGAAAAGGAGGAGGAGAGCTTGTTCTTACCGTCTCGAGGTGGCAGAGGTCGAAGAGGTGGTGGAGGTGGAAAGGGAGGCAGAAGAGGCAGGCACACGTGGTGTAAGTTTACAAAAATATATTGTAATTTCTGACGTTTTGCTTTTTCATTTCACTAAAAATGTTTCTGTATGGTTCCAATCCTTCCACTACTTGCTTTCGCTTCAGTGCCCATATTATAGAAGGGTCCACATTGTCAAAGAAGTCAAAAGAGTCTGGAATAATTGGAACCCTTCTGCCAGATTGTCTCATGTCAATTTTGTTCTCTCACTGCTTCTTCTACGTCTTCTTCCTCAATGTCTGACCTTAATTTGAAAGCACTCATCTCCATCAAGTCATCTTCTATTAATTCATCTGGTGTGGTGTCTATTCAGTCTTGAATTTCTCCAAGATCCATATTTTGAAACTCTTTACCTTCCATCTTTTTTACTATATCCTCTTTACTACATTCTCTTTCATTTTTTCCTCAATTGGCTCCATCATAAATCGTTGAAGTCACGTTAAACATCTGGACACAGTGTTATCCAGCAAGAATTTATTGCTTTGGGATTGATGTCTTTCATGGCTTTCTCTATAACAATGATGGCATCTTTAATGGTGTAATGCTTCCAGACTTTCATGATGTTCTGTCTATCGGGGTTGTCTTCCATAGCATTGACTATCTATTTCATAGAGTACCGTGTGTACTGAGCCTTAAAGAGTTTATGTCCCTCCCCCTAATCTAGAGGCTGAATTAGGGACACTGTGTCTCAGACCACTTTGATGTCTTTGGTATTGAACTCAGGGCATTCTGGGTAACCAAGGGGCATTGTTCAATATCAAAAGAACGTCAAAAGTCAGTTCCTTACTGGCAAGGTACTTTCTGACTTCAGGGACAAAACATGGATGAAACCAATCCAGACAAAGGGTTCTTGCTCTCTAGGCTTCTTGTTGCACAACCAAAAGACTGGTAGGTGGTGTTTATCTTTTCCCTTCAAGGCTCAGGGGTTAGCAACTTCATAGATACGGGCAGTCCTGATCAAAAACCCAGCTGCATTTGTACAAAACAGCAGAGTTAGCTTATCCCTTCCTGCCTTAAATCCTGGTGTTCAAACTTCTTTTCCTTACTAATATATCTCCTTTATGTCTTTTTTTTTCCAGAATAAGTCATTTTAATCTGCATTAAAAACCTGTTCAAGAAGATATTCTTTTTTATGAATGATTTTCTTGATGGTATCTGCTCCTTTTTGGTTGGCAGAAGCTGTTTCTTCTGTTATCTTAATACTTTTTAACCCAAAACTCTTTCTAAAACCATCAAACCATCCTTTGCTGGAAATAACTTCTCTAGTTTTAGATTATTCATCTTCCTTTTACTTTAAGTTGTCATGCAAAGACTGCTTTTTCTCAAATTCTGTTTGAGTTTATAGGTACTCCTTTCTTATAGCAATCTTGCAGCCACATAAAAGCTGCATTTTTGAGACAAGATAAAAAGTTATTTAGCAAAAAGTGCAAGGGTTTTGTGCCTCCTGGTGTAGCTGCAGCAATGTCTTCACAAATTTTCTTTTCTTCTCTTACAATGATCATTATGCTGAATTCATTAATTTGAAATGGTGGACAACCACAGCTGCAGACATTAATTTATGGTACATATCAAGTAGTTCAATATTTTTCTTGTAATGTATGGCTTTTCTCTGCTTCTTTTCTCTATTACAGTTAATGTTATTCAGTTATGACAATACTGCATCTTTACATTTGTTTACATTTCTCTCAATTGCAAATGGTGCCATTTATAGTCTGCAAGTTGATTTTGTTCATAAGTTTTAATAAATTTTAACTTTTTATAATAGATTTATGTATATTTTATGGTAATAAATGATAGAATAGGATATATATGTATTTCATGCATTCATAACATATCTTTTCCATAATGTTTTTGTAATTTCTAGGCTATGAGTTTCATCTGTGAATTTTTCAAGTTGTCACAAATCTCCAAAAAATTGTCCAATATAGTATTGAAAAGTAGATCTACACAGTTCAAACTTGTGTTGTTCAGGGTCAAATGTACATGCCAAGCTCCTATAATATAAAACAAATTCCATTGGTGTCTCTGGTGCACTTGTGTTAGTTTCTTTAAACTATTTTTTTTATTCCAATCAGCTTTATTTTACTTTCAAACTTGTTTTGAAGCCTCAGATCTAAGCAAAAAACAACAGTAACTACTCTATAGTCTGATATGTGTTTACCTAATCTAGATATGTTGGTAGGTAGGTAGGTAGAAAGGTAGATACACAGATAAACAAATATATGATAGATTGATAGATATATGATAGAAAGATGATAGCTAGCTAGATGGTTAAAAACATACATAGATATATCTTTATAGATAAACTCATTTGGGGTAGCTGTGAATATTTTTCTGAAATATTCTGGAATATTGTGGATTTCATTTAATAATATGATTGACACTCTATTCATTTTAACTGACACCATCAGAGATTGCCTTGTGTAGATAATGGCACTGCATTCTCATCTTAGGGGAATATGTTTAGATAATGGTGGAGGAAAATGGATAAGCCAACTAGCCATGGTATGTGATTAGAATTATAAATAGGGACCTTGAGAAATAATATTGGTCATAATAAAATGAGTACAAGTATTTCCATTATATTTACTGCAGCTACATTTGACACCTGCTACATAGTTCTATAATTCCTATTCTTAAAGTTATAGTGATTCCAAGAATTAATTTTGTTGAACAGTTTGTTTATGGAAGTGGTGATGTCTGCCAAATTAAACCATTTGTAAGAAGAGTGCTCATTTATCTTCCTTGGATTTCAACCAAACACATTTCAGAGATAATGACAAAATGTAACTGCAAAACTTTAATTTGACTGGCATAAGGTTTAAGTAGAAATATTCCATCTACATCTATATTCATATCTATATCTATCCATATCCATATCTATTAGGCATACTGCCAGTTTGTAAAGACACTCACCCTTCTTGCAGTGGATCTCGACTTTGCATATTGGAATCACACGGGAAGCTTGAAAAGATACTGATATCTGGGTTTCATCCTCAGAAATTCAAATTGAATTGCTCACAGGCATTGGCTCATGGACACTGAAATTTTTAAAAGCTCTCTAAGTGATTCTAATAGCCAATGAATTTTCAGAACCTTTGTCTTAGCATTTTAAGAAGTCTTAGGAGAGAAAGATAGCATGTTAGGTTTTATAAATGGTCCATTGGAATGAATGTGTCTAAATGCTGCGTGCTGCCTTTTTGA
Source organism: Propithecus perrieri (assembly GCA_963574695.1). Classification (NCBI taxonomy): domain Eukaryota; kingdom Metazoa; phylum Chordata; class Mammalia; order Primates; family Indriidae; genus Propithecus; species Propithecus perrieri. The sequence continues at coordinate 63,552 of CAUYRB010040351.1, forward strand.
ACATGTTTTAAAATAAGAGATTTTAGGACACAAGTATATTATGATTTATTTATTTCAAAGCCATAATTTAAATAAAATATGATTTAGAACTATATTCAATATTATGTTGGTACCTAATCCATGAAACTCTTTCAAATTTTCTACTTCTTCATAATGCACCAATTGCAGTATTGACATTAAACAGCATATTTATTAATGCAGCTTGAAATTCAGCAACAAATAACTAGCTTTTTGAGGAAGAAAAAAGCTCTGACTTGCAGTGCTTTCTGATTTTCATGATATATTTACTTCTACCATGGCTACTTTCAACCTAAAACATGATGTCAACCAGCTCACACAATTTCCAGGAATTTAATAGTCAGCTGTTGCAAGCTTGGAGCTGGTTCCAGTGTGCCAGTGCCAGTGATAATGTATATTTACCTCAATGAAGAACACTAAACATTTTTACAGAAATATGCTGATTCATCCTAATATACACAAAATGACAAAGTAACAGCACAATTAGTTTTAATTCATAGGAAAGAAATAAGAGGCTTAAAGAGGACTTGAGTTGCTTAAGTCATACAGTGACAATCAACAAACAATTTTGAACACTTACTATGAATCCAGCGCTATTCTTCTTTCTGTGGATTCATGATGGTGTATCTACCATCAAATAACTTATATTCCACCGGGACAAGACAGAAAACTCAATAATCAATATACAGATATAGCCTGATATGAGCGATAAGGAAAATAAGATTGATGATATTTCAGAGAGTGATTGGTACAGGAAGCTATTTTAGATTGGACTGTAGAAGAGTTTTCTGAAAAGTCTCACTTGAATTAACTTGTACATGAGGTATACAAGGTAGTGAAGCTCTGTGGGGAGTGTTCTAAGGAAGAGAAACAACTGCAAATGTGCCAAAAGGGGTATAAGCAAGGAATTTCTGAGGTATAATTAAGAATGTAATAAATGCAACAGGAAAAAAAAAAAAACGAAAAGTTGGAGAGGGTTGGCAGAAGATAGGTCTTATCGTTTTGATTTTATTCTACCTATAATGGAAAGCCAAATTAGGAGTTTAGGCCTGGGAAGGATGAGATCTGAAGTATAATTCAAAAGATAAATCCAACTAGTCTCCACCCCAACTAGGGGGTACAGTATCTGGGAGAACAGACAGAAGGCTCTGGCTATAGCCCAGGCATTAGTAATGATGGCTTAGACTAGAGCAGAGTTTCTCAAGTTTTAAGTGGAAGTACTGATTCTCCCAGCCCTCAAGGGCAGTTTGATGGAGCTAGGTGTGACTTATCCCCAGTAGCATTGTGAGCATCCTTGTGCTTTCATACCAGTGTGGATTATACATTGGATCAATCTTTTCTTGTCATGGCATAAAAGGGCATGTACAGGAAAGTGGGTAGCAGTAAATATGGTAAGATTAGTTTGGATTATATATATATAATTTGAAGGTAGAGCTGTCTGCATTTACTGATCATTTCACTAAGAGATTTAAAGAAATAGAGAAATTAATAACTCTGAATCATTTAGAGCCCACACAGGAAATAGATGAAACACTTAAAAGTATGAACAAAAAGGAGTTTAATAAAGGGACTATTTATATAGCTATAAATGGGATACATTGGTACAACAATATAATAATGTCATTGTAGGAAATGATAATCCTTTATTAGCAAGAGAAAATTTCTTGCCAGACACTCCACCTCGAAATGTCATAAAGTCCCAAGCACACTTCTAGAGATTCTTGTAAGTATTGACTCGTCCCTTGCATGATAGAGAGGCTTGAAGTTTTAACATCTTTAAAATCCTCAATCAACTTCTTGGTTGTAGTGTTTGGACATTACTAGCTAACAACCCAAGCCTTACTGAATCATAATCTTTTAATCTACATCTAGCCTAGGTGTTTCTGATCCTGAAGCCTTGGTGTTCTGTTCATCTCCCTGCTTATTAATGTAACTGCTTCCTTCCTGATATCTCTCCATCTAAAAAAAAAAAAAAGTTTACAGTAAAGAGGATGAGTTAATCTGAAATTACAGCCTGGTTAGAGACCAGTGGATTCCTTACTATAATGAACATGATCATACTGTTTTAAATCCAGATTGTCTTAGTCTGTTCTGTGTTGCTGTAACAGAATACTACAAGCTAGGTAATTAAAGAAAAAAAAAGATAAAGAAAAGACAGAAATTTATTTATCACAGTTCTGGAGGCTGGGATGGCCAATATCAAGATGTTGGCATTTGGTAAGGACCTTCATGCTGCATCATCCCATGGAGGAAATTGGAGGGGCAAGTGAGGGTGCCAGTGAGCCAGCAAGAGGGGAGCAGACTCACTTTAATAAAAAAGCCAATCTTGCAATAACTAATCCACTCCCATGAATGACATTAATTCATTCATGAGACTCAGTTCTCATGGCCTAATCACCTGTTAACAGTCACACCTCTTAATACCGTCACAATGAAATTAAATTTCATCATGAGTTTTGGAGGGGACATTCAAACCACAGCATGGAGATTACAATGGGAAGACTTTGGGGAATCTTTCTGTTTTTGATTTTTTCATTCTTGCAGGTTTTAATGTATTTCTCATTTTTTAGTTCTTCACTGGACTATCATCGAACCAGCTTTCATGGAACTAAATTAGGATGTGAGCATATCAGTATAGCATCTCAAATATCTCAAACATAAAATAGTGATTAGAATTTCCTTGGGTGTTTTGTTTTTATTGTTCAAGAAGACAAATAGATCAATATACGCATATTGATATAATACCTAATATAAATATGCTATTTACTAAGAGAAATATGTATTGTAATAAAAATTCTAATGTTGGAACTGCAGATTTACAAAGGTAAGCATCAAATTATCCAGACTGATTTTACAATGGGGGGAGAGAGAGAGAGAGAGTCTTTGAATTAGCATTATTATCTTCAGAATGAAAATGGCAATAATTCAAATTTGAATGGGTGTGACATACATGAAGCTACACCTTTCATGACAACGTCAAAAATCTAAAAGCTCACATCTCCTTGAGTACCAAGAGTTGTTGACTGTGGAGACAAGATTTATGGTAGTTTGATTGTCATGTGTGTTAAATAGATGGTCCTAATGAGTTTAGAATATTAACATTATTATACCTGAGATTGACATATGTATATGATAGCCTTAAGCCTTTGCTATAAATGTACATTCAAAATGAATAGCTGATAGGCTAATTATAAAAGAAAATAATAGTATTCACTTTTTCTTCTAAAATGATATTTTTTTAATTGCTGGCTTAATCAATTTGATTTATTCTTCTTAGGCTTGTGTTAATGCTGATTATATTCATCTGTTACATTTGTTTTTCTGAGTTGTCTGACACACATATGACCACAACGGACAAGAAAAGTTGAACAGATAGATTGCTTACAAAATTAAAATATTGCTTTCAATGCTGATTATTAATTATTTGTAAAGGTAAACCCATTGCAAAAAGCCTTAGGGCACATGCCAATTAACTATTTTTAAACCATAAAAATATAAATAGCTGCAGCATGAGAATTTTAATTATCAACTGATGTCGTCTCTTGGCCTGAAAAGTTAAGTTTTACAATATGCCCCGAAGTCATAAAATTAGAGTCTCTAGAGAGCAAGTAGACAGTCTACAGCACTTATTGATTTATTCTTCTGGGGAGAAGCTGAAGCCATGAACCTGGTAAGATTCTGATTCCTGAAAATATGATTTTGGGTTCTTGTAAACCCTAGGTAGACTGGATTTTGGAGAGTCATGTAGGAGCAATGTCACATATCACTGAGAAATGTGGCATGTTCTTATACAGACTAGATTTTTTTTTCCACTAATGAATCCTAGGACTTTTTTTTTTTTTTTTTTGCCTCCCTGAATAACAACTAGTACCATTAAAAATGTATATCTCCGCAGTTTTGTTCAGTAATTTATTAATTATATGTAAAATAAAACTAGTTGATCACAATTGCTAAAACTGTACTTCTTAAAATCTGAACCTGTGGATCTAATTCTTAAATTTTTCTTGGACAGTTTTCACCAGAGGGTTTCATATGACATTTGCATTAGATTTCCTCTCATAGGAACAAATGATCCTGAATCTAATTTAAGCAAAAATCAGTAAAAAAAAAAAAAAAATCACATATAGAATTGAAGCGCCACCACTCACTAAATTAAAAAAAAACTAAAAAACTAGGCTTCATATAGAAAAAGAACAAGGTCAGCTCCTCAATCTCAGGGACAGCAGAGCTCAATACTTCTTATTCAAGGCACTGACATGATAACTAACCACAATTAGTTGTCTGTGACATTCTTTCCTCGTCTATGATTTAATGCCAAAGAATATAACCCGATGATCCTGGGTGGTACACATACCAAACCTTTGGTTGGACCATGACCTCGGGGCAGGTCTGCTGATGCCATTCCAGCAAGAACTATGTATAGAATGGCTATTTGCAATGGCAAACTTCTCCAACCAAAGTTAAAGAGACGTGATGCTATTAAATAACAAGAAAGAAAGATTTAGATATGCCCCCAATAAATTATTTTTCCTCAATATTACTTTCTTTCCACAAAAAGCTACAGTGACCTATAACATTCCTCTCAAGAATTAAAAAAAATGGCATGGGCCAGGAGCAGGCTGTCCTTTTCCAGTGTTTGCTGCCTTATTGATGTTGAAAACAAAATGAACAGGCCACACATACAACCTAGGAGAATGATAAGGGAGTTTGCACATACATTTTTTAAAATGCTGACTAAAATATTATTTATTATAAAAACGGACTAAAATATTATTCATTATAATATCTAAAGATATATATTGTTTACAAATAAAAAATATTTCATTGTTTGAAAAGTAAATTTTAGTAGGAAGGAGCTTCTGGGAAAAAAACAAATAAACAATAAACCCTTAAAACCATAGCCTCAACCTTCTATCTCTTGGCTTCTTCTCTGGAATAGGACAAAAGCATTCTTAATGTCAAAACTGGAGAGGACATCTGAGGCACAGGTTCTATCTGGATGCTCTGAAACACAGGACTCCTTGGTGCTAGGTTGAGGACAAGAATGGGATTTCCTATTGACCAGTAATGGCTCCACAGTGAGATGCTCAGGACAATCTGTACTCGTTCGCTCACATGGACTTTTGAGAAGGCATTTTTTGTCTTTTTGGATCTGGAAAGGAGGTGCCAAAATTAGCAAAGTGACTTTCCGGTTTGGAAGCTGAGAGATGTCTGACAAATACAGCTGGTGATGTACTGCTGGGAGCAAAGAGAATTTTTGTCAGGCCTTAGGATAGAATGGGCAGTTAAGAGATGGCCTCCTGCCTTGCCACAGACATAGAAAGAGCCGTGCCTTCTGGTGACTGTCCTTTTGTCCAATTTAGCCCAGTAACTTAATCTGATCACTGAAGATGTGAAAGAAAAAAAAAATCATAATATCCTAAGAACACAAGGAACTACAGGAAGGAATAACAAATAGAACCCAGAGATTAAGTTGTTCACATTAAAATAGTCATTGCAATAGGCAGACAACAGCTTTAACACAATGATAATATGACCTCTTAGGGAGCATCAGTTGAGTTATTAAAGTCATGATATTAACATTTAAAACATCATTTAAACACTTGGAAGACTGGGACATAACTATTCAGCATCAAGTTAGTGGCTTAGAAGATCTTATTAAATTAATAGCTCAGAGGTCACAGAAAAAAACACAAAAAACAGAATAGCATGTAATGGAAACAATAAGACATTTTTAGAATGATTACCAGAGATACAATATAAAACTAATATGTTCTAGAAAAAGAATATATAATATAGAAGAAATGATTGAATGAATCAAAGGGGGAAATTTATCTGATCCAAAGAAAGATTTAAGAGTTTCATCAAGTCGCAGGTGAAATTGATTAAAAATATCTTTACCATCCTTGTGAAAATCTTGAATTCCAAGGATAAAACAAAATGCAGCCTATAGTTAATTACAACAAATTAATAATAAAATTGAATTCTTATTTACAAATTTGTTATTGGTTTATTAAATGTGTATTTTTTTAAAAATTTTTATCTACACACAACTACATTTGGAATGTGTTAAATTTATTATCAGTATTTACCAGAACTGAAGGACATACACACACACACACACAAAGAGAGAGATATCTCAAAAATAAAAACAACTAAATTACTAATAGTACTAGTAGTACTATAGGCTGGATTAGACTCAACATGTTAGATAACCAGATGACCAAGAATTTGTGAAATTATTAGATAATTAAATGTTGTGAATTTTTTTCTTCAGTCACATTTTTCAGCAGCTGACAATTTCTAACAGATTGAAATATAGTAATATTTCTTGAGGTTAACCAAGTGATCTGGAGATATTCATGGGTTTCAAGTAAATGATTAATTAATTAAAATCTGTGTTTTGTCAAAGAAAAACACAGATGGAGATTAAGCATGGAAAAGAAATTTTATTTAGTAACTATTAAAAATAGGGGAAAGGACTGAGCTCCACTCTTGTACAAAGGTGACTGAGTGATTTAAGGGAAAATGAGGGATGAGTGTGAGCAGAGGCTCAGTAGAGTCAGAGAAGTGAGAAATTACAAAGGGTTGGTCAGTGTAGATGTGATTAGGCCAGCTGTGTCTGATACCTGACAATTGTGGAAGTTGGGATTCTATCCTCCCACTGACATAGACTGGGAGACAGAGGCCTTGTCCTTCCTTGATGATTACATTTCAAAGGAATGGCTTTCGAGTCCTTGAAAGACACTCCTGTGTTGCAGGACATGTACATACCTCTCAAAAAGACAGAGGAAGGATTCATAGTTGTGTCTTTTTAGTAAATGCTCTAAGAAAAGGAGGTAAAGGGCTTATTGTTAGGTGTTGGCTAGAATAAGCGTTAAATTCTTCTGACAGAATTGAGCTTTCTGAGGCAGGCATTTTAGGACAAGGGTCATTCCAGGGACAAAGCCTTATGCTGCTAGAAGCCCTGCTAGAATTTAGTCATCCCATAATGCAGAAATGTGGACAAAATTGTTGTGGGGCAGGAGTTCAAAAGTTCTCAGTTTCAATTAATGAATAGTAATCTACATAATTCCACTTTCTACGGATAAGCATAGCCCAAGGAAACTATTTCTAAATTTCAGTAACAGTGAAATGTGTTTTCTTTAACATATTTATTCAAATTCATTGAGAATGGAATTTTATTTTATGACATAGTAACTTTGAATTCAGTAGAATTAGTTGGTATAAAGTTTTCTAACAAAATGCATGTGCTTTCTTAAAATTCTTTGTTATTTTATCGTCTCAAAAATTAATTTAAATTTTGTCACAATTTTTTACAGGCTCTGTCTTTCTCCTATTTATTCCAGCAGAATTTCATTAGATTATACAGATGAATGAGGCTGTGATCAAGTGAACTGAAATAAATATGGTTTGATTCAATACTTCTCTTTCATTAAGCTAACATGCATTAGATTACTTTAGTTAATCCAAATGTATAGAATTAAAAAAAGAAAAGGCCTCTCTTTAAAAAGCTTGTAAAATTAAAAGTAGATTTGGGCTAAACATCCCATTATTATTCAAAACATTTATGCAAGTATGAAAGTGATCTTTTCAAAAAATGTTTAGTAACATCTATTATGAGGTCTCCTATTTAAACTCCATTTGTTCATTTAATGTTTGGATGCATATTGGTAAAAGACATCTAAGGCAAAGCTTTATTTTTAGCAGGAACAATTTTTCCATGTTAATTTAATTGCTTTAATAGCGGTTATTTTAAAAGAAATGTGAGCATGTTTAGAAAAGGCAAAAAAAGATAATAATTTTTTGCAACTTTTGAAAACAATTTTGCTATTGTATATTCAGAGTAAAAAGCCTAGTGACTTTAAAATTAATTGAAGAAAGCTGATTATATAATCAACTTGGTAAAATATTTCTGATTATCTGATGTTTTTCTCCATACATTAGTGCTTAGGAATCATATCACAATGTTGCCACCCAACCAGCTTCATTTGCCCACTGCCCAACAGGAAGCCAATACACTGAGTCAGCAGGTTTACAGCAGAGAAAGAGTTTATTCCACATAGCACTAAGTGGGGAGAAGAGAGAAATTTCTCAAATCTGTCTCCCTGAGAATTTGGGAGACAGGGTTTTTAAAGACAGCTTGGTGTACGTAATTGAATCTGCTAATTGGCTGGGTTGGAGCAGAAGCATAGGGTTGTAGAAATTGTTTTCTTTGCTGACCAGGTTCTTGGGTGGGGGTCACAAGATCCGTTGAGTGAGTTCCTAGGTATGGGCAGCTGGCCTGGGTGGGTCAGCCATTCCACTGGAATGTGGGACCTGGAAGATATCTTGGAAACTACTCCTAGATTTCAAAAAAGTGATATTATCTATGGAGAAAGCTAAGAATCTTTATGACCACCATCTGTGTGGCTCCAGAGTGGCAATTATAGAAAAGTAAACAGGGGGACAGTGGCTAATTATTACCATTATTTTTAGCTAGGCTCTTACCACAGTTGTTGCCTTGTTCCCCTTTTTGTTAATTTGTAAGGATGGTTTCAACAAGAGTAGATAAGGTGTTTCAGAACTCTCTGGTTTGAGATGAATTGAGATATTCGTTGTTTACTTATTTTACTTTTCAACTTCTTTATGAAAGTGAAAAAAACCAAAATATTTTGCCCCAAAATACGCTTCTTTGACATATATCCAGGTGGCTATTCAGAAGGGATAGAAATATAAGCATAGCTGAAAAGCTGTCTTTCAGGGGGGAGAATTGCATCTATAGAAAATATCTGCATTGATGCATTCAGGCTTTCTCTGAGGCCTTCCCTTATCCAGGCCTAGGAAAAATTAACTGAGAGTTGGACACCTTTAAATGTCTAATGGAAATATTCACTATCTATTCTCCTTGAGGGCTGCTACCACCGGGGTTTTATCTACATGAGACCACTTTTGCTAGCCAAGCTTCCTTTTCTTTCACTCACCTGTCTTGCCAGTATAACCTGATTTACCACCATAACCTATTTTTGTACATGCTCTAAGCCCTAACCTATTTTTGTACATGAGGGGGCTTAGAGCATGTACAGAAAGATGGTTTATCTTTTTGTCTATTAGCATGCACAGGGGGAAAATCACAGAGTGATTTCTCTAAATCCCCAATAAGATTTCCTTATTTGTATGCCTTTTCTCTTATTAATCTGCCTTTTATCAGCTGAGTTTTCAGCAAACCTTCAGCAGGCAAAAGGGAAGTGTTCCCTTGGCCCCTCCAAATGTAAACACATATAATTTTATATAAATTTATAATGATATACATATTTTTAAGTTCAGTATTTTTCTTTTATGATTGTATTTCTCAAGATAGTCCATATTGGAAATCTAATATTTAGAATTATGTAATTTTATTTAAACTCACATATTATATATAATAACATTTGTACTATTGTCAGGTTTTAGTCTGAAATGTCTGTTCTTGGCATGCTCATGGCCAAAGAATGACCAGACACGCCAAAGTTAGGCAAGCACGAAAATGAAGTTTATTGAGAAGAGAAAGATAGTATTATAGGGCAAAAGCTAGATGTGGGTTTACAGAGCATGATACATATGCCACAGATGACGACTGGACCCATTGTTGCAGCAAAGGGAGAGCAAAAGGAAGGCCGTAAAAAAAAAGGGTTGGCTGTGGTCTGCATCTTGTTTTATAGTGCCTGGATAGGGGCCTCCCTTGTGGTTCGGACGTCATCATGGAACCACTTTGACTAGACAGTTGGGAGTTGCATGACCTGAGTCTTACTGCACATGCAAGTTGTTCTAGTTCAATTTCCGGACTCTATGGTACCTATGCTGCTTGGCCCGTGGGATAGAGAGTCCTCTGTATTTTGCAGCTGGTGTGCCAAGTTCTAATTGGCCGATTCGTAGGGTATTCCCTCTTCCCCCGGGTATGGAGAATTAGGGTGGGGGAAGGACCAAGATGAGGGTAATAGCACACACTTTCATCCCTAGGAGATGTGGAATTCCTCACTATATACCTAACACTATTATTGATATGTATACTACTATACTATCTTCATTTATGCATATAAATATAGGGCTTAATTGTTTTTCTTTTCACTGTATAAAAATAATTCACAGATATAATTTTATATTTCAACTGTTCAGCATTAGGTATGATACACTTGGTAATGAAATTCAGGCAAGCTGCTGTTCTATGGTGGTAACACCTGGAGAAATTGCCCTGTCCACCAGATCTCATTGATCTTCACAGTCTTGAGGACAAGAAATAGTGCAAGCTCCTTAGCTCCTCTTTGACCTTAAGGGGTTGATGGATACTTAAGAACATTAACACAATTTGAGTGTCAATGCTTTTTCTGAGGAATGTTTGAATTTCTGAAGGCTGAGATCTTCCAGGTTATGCAGATGAAAAATAAGCACATTAGCCATTAATAAAAAGCCATTAAAAAAATAAGCATCATTAACCATTAACAAAAATAAAACCACAGTGACATACCATTGCTCACCTATTTTAATAGATTCTCAGTTGCACCACTTATTAGTAGTTACAACTTGGTATTATCATCTAGCTCTTCTGTGGTTCATTTGTAAAATGAGAATAACAATAATATCTATTATAAAATTGTTGTAAGAATGAAATGGACTAATTTATGTAAAGATCCTGGCATAGTCATTCGATAAACAGCAAATAAATGCAATAATGATGTTATTTCTATTATTTTATTAGAACCTTCTTTCAGAGTCTGTAATATTTTTAATTGTTTTGTTCTTTACCTTAATTGTTCTACATGATCCTCCAACATTGGCAATTAGCTTTGTCACGTTAGAGTTTTTCTTAGTGTATACTTTGAGAAAATAAAGACACATATAATTCAATGAAATGTTTATATTCATTGACTCTTTTTGTAAAACTTTTTATTTTTTTTTGTTTTGTTTTGTTTTGTCTTTTGTTTTTGTTTTTTTTTTTTTTTGGAGATGGAATCTGACTGTGTCAACCAGCCTGGAGTGCAGTGATGGGTTGATATTTAAAAATTTTTTTTTTGTGGAGACAGTGTCTCATGATGTTGCCCAGGCTGGTCTCAAACACCTGGCTTCAACAATGCTCCTACCTTGACCTCCCAGAGTGTTAGGATTAGAGGTGTGAGGCATCAAACCTAGCCCTTTTTAGTGTTTCCCCAGAATGCAATGCAATGCATAGTAGGGGAAGGGACTACAGGTTTAGTATATATAGGTATTGCCATAAAATACCTTAAAGTCTACTGAAGAGCTATATAAAACATATAATTGAGCACTTTATTAAGTAGTACCACCTATAAAGGGTTTTAAGAACAGATTTTTTTTTTCTTCAGAAACAATGGTGATTCAGAAAATATAAATTTTCAAATCACAAACCACAGGGAGGCAGAAATCAAGGCAAGACATAGAATGTAAGAGAAGACAGCACATGCATTTAGTTAATTAGATGATATACCATCGAAAGATAATTAATATTATATTTTCTAATTTCATTTACTTTATGGTGTCACCATGACTTTCCTTTGAAAATATTAGAAGCATAATCTTCAAATGGGACAACATACATTCAAAAAATTTATAAATTTACTAAGCTATATTATAAAATATTAAATATAATGGCATTATTTTTACCCTTTTCTATTTCTCTGTAGTGTTCAAACCACTTCAATAGTGTAAAATTGATTCTTAGTAAAGTTTATTAATTAAAAAAATCAATTTATATTTCGAAGAGCATTGAGGCTGTTTTTATTCATGAAAATATTATATTATGAAGGTACTCTTAAGTACAGCCATGTTTAAACACCCATAAAATTATCCAGAAGAAAATTATATCATTTAAATTATTAACTAAACTATTTTTGAAATACTTTTACTTTTTTTTCTAGGTTCAATAACACTTGCACAGCTATTTAAAAATGCATAATATTATTGTTTAAAATTTTAAATAAAATTTTATGGTTTTAGGCAAATAAATGCATTATAGGATAAATACTTTGGTAAATTTAATAATCATGTTGGGAGATGAAGAAGCAATGTGTCCAATTTTAAATATCATGGTAATTAAACTTTCCATTTATAGCTTTAGAACTTAAAACATGTTGAGCTTATTATAATTATAATGAAATATTGAACACAATTTTATGAAGTTTAATAATTGATATCAGTGTATCCTTGTAACTCTATGGAATGTTGAAAAGAAGTAATTAGAAGAAAGAAAGAGTTCATATTGGGAGGTTAATGCTTTTAAAACTATATGGAAGACATAAAATTTCAGGACCGTACCTATTTGACCTTGAACACTAAGAATGAGGACATTATTTTATGCTGATTTTTCTTATTGGAGAAAAACCTTCAAATTTTTGGAAATGGATATAGTTAACTTTAGTAGCCTACAGTGACAGTTTGATAGAGTTTGAATTTTCCAAAACTACTAAGTATCTCAAATTTTAACTATTATTTTAGTGATACAACCTTTAAAATAAGAAATATTGTTTAGTAACAAAAGGTATCTCAGAAGAGTAACTACGTTTCTTCATTTTTCTAGGTAACATATAAATACAGTGATTTTTTCTATTTATATATCAAATTGCATCAATAGCAAGTTGAATTAGAGTCCTGGTGAATGGCAAAATGAAGTGGTAACTTGTGGAAAACTGTAAGAAGATGTATATATTATTTTTTTATGTTTTTTTCAAACTAAGTATCCTCTAGACTTGATTAAAATTATAAAGATAGCAATACTTTTTATAGGTTCTAGAAAAGTTCTGATGGCCAATGAAGGACATTTTCTATTAAATTTTATAATGAAGATAAAAGGATTATTAGCAATGGCATCATTATGTAGATGAATATGAAAAATAGTAAATAGTCATGAACAAGATTGTTTTATATGAATAAACTGATAGCCTTCTTTTATATATCTTAAATATATTCTTTAGCAATATGATTTTTAATGACGCATGCATATTGTCTTTGTCCATATCTTTTCCTTTAGATGACACATGAATATTGTCTTTGTCCCTATCTTTACCTTTAGATGTACCTCATTTTTTAAAATAAACACAAAATATTTTATTTCATGTATATAGTATAACGATTTTTTTTCTATTCATTTTACTTTTTTGTGATGGAGTTTTCCTGTGTTGCTCAAACTGGATTATAGTGGCTATTCACAGGCACAATAATAGTACCCTACAACCTCCAAATCCTTGCCTCAAGCCATATTACTGCTTCAGGCCCTTGAGTAGTTGGGACTACAGGTGTGTGCCAACACACCTGACATAGTGTGTAGTAATTTGACTAATCCCCTCTAAATGGATATTTAGACTGTTTAAATTTTTTATTTTTATTTTTTTGTGATTGCAAACAACATTATCATGAATTGCTTTATATACATTATCTGTGAACTTCTATACAACAATTTGTGTGGGACAAAATAATAATTAAAGAATATTGATGGCACTGTGTTATATTTATCAGCACTGAAATTGTGTTTTTTTTTTTTTTCTTGAGACAGAGTCTTGCTCTGTCACCCAGGCTAGAGTACAGTGGCATCATCATACCTTACTGCAACCTCAAACTCCTAGGCTCAAGCAAGCCTCCTGGCTCAGCCTCCTGAGGAGCTGGGACTACAAGTGTGTACCACCACACCCAGCTAATTTTTCTATTTTTTGTAGAGACAGGGTCTCGCTCTTACTCAGGTGGGTCTTGAACTCCTGACATAAAGCAATCCTCTCACCTCGGCCTCCCAGAGTGCTAGGATTACAGGCATAAGCCACTGCACCTGACCTAGCACTGAAAAGTTTTATATTTGTAAAGCTAAGTTCATATATAGAACATCCTATGACATATCCCCTCAAGTTTTTAAAGATATCATTATATTCCTTTGGTTATAAAGGCTAGAGATGTTAACAAGAATGTAGCTAGATGATCATAACTGAGGAATAAGTGTCTTTTTTATTTTTACAAAAGAATCATTCTATTAGAGCAGAATAAAAATTGGACTAGAAAGTACCCCCTAGTTAAAGATTTAACAAAAACGAACTCCTAAAGGAAAAGGCTGTGCTTAATGTGAACTGTGCTGAGTGAGATGACCGTGAACTAATGACAAGGGATTGGGAAGAGAATATAAAAGAAAAGGTATGATTTACAAATTGGTGAGCGTAAAGGACAGAGGAATGTTTAGAAAATGTGTTAAGTGCTACAGAAGTTTAACTATTACATAAAGAAGCACACGAACAGAGGCTGCAGTGCCAAGTAAAGTTGGGTGATCAGCTCCCAAGAGAGTTTCAGAGGTTTATATTATTATGATGTGCTTATTAAGGTTCAATGCTGCTTTGTATGCCTAAAACATTTTGTGTGCAGACAGAAAAGTGCTCTTTCTTCGAGGCAGGAGCATATTAACCAAACCTTTTAACTTAAAAATACAATCAGAATTCTAATTTATTATCACACCTGTATAAATATAATTATACCCAGATCAGAACACTAATGACCACACGACTAATGTGCTTTCTCTGTCTCTCTGCAAGCAAATCTTTACGAGATTTTGAAACTAGAAAATTCTTTGCTTCCACTTTTTAAAATCAAACAAGAGGAGCTAACCGAGTCAACTTTTTAATGACCAAGATATATCTATTTCTGAAGGAGGAATTGTGATACTCAAATTCTGTTGACTTATGCTCCACTTACCCTAGAAAGTATTTGTGTGGATGGCAATAATTTTTATTTCAGTAGCTCTACATTTTTGTCTCCAAAGTTGACTAATGTTTGTGCATGAAATATTACTTTCCAATGTGTTAATATACTTGATTGGATTAAATTAGATATTGTCTTTCTGTAAGATAATTTTTCCATATCAACTTTTATTTATAATGAAATTAATTATTTGTAGCTTTTATAATACAATCTTTATCTGAAGTCTGGAGAGAAGCCTCATTGAAATCCCAAAGGGATGATAACAGATGAAGAATCATTTGAAGATGAAATCATGATGGAATGTGATTTTACAGATAGGCTTAATAGATAGATTTCTGTTTGCTTAGAATATGTTGGTATGGAAACGAGATGAGAAATGACAGAGAAATCTTCTATTATTTTTTCTTGTTCATGTTTTGTTTTATTTTGGAATTTAAATAATGGGTTGGCCACACTTTATTAGAGAGTGAGATGTATAGTATATCCAGTTACTAAAATGTAGACACTCATATTGTTGAATTTTTTTGTTCCTTAATAGTAAGTTATACTATATTTATGCTAATTGCATTTCACTAGAGTGGGAAGTATAAACTATTTTGCAGATTCACTTCTTCACTGGGAGTTTAAAACATTGGGGAAATAAATCTTCATTGTCTGTGCTCAGCATGACCTATGGATTTTAGTGGATCCAATATTAATAGCAGAATTTTCTCAAAATAAAGGTGTAACAACAAGATTAAGTGTCATACATGAACGGTAAAATTATGGGTTACAAAAAAAAATGAAGGTCTACACTTTCCCCTAAACTAGAGAAGAATATCAAGGTCTATTATGATCTATACTTAGTTTCCACCGACATTTCATCTATAAGCTTTAGCTACACTAAACATTTTTGTATTCTTCGACACAATATGATCATATTTTAGAGCTTTTACATAAGTTGCTTGTGCTTACAAATGTTTCAAAAACCCTCATCTCCTACTTCTTCAAGTTGAAGTTACCTTTTCTCTGAACTCTACTCTGATTCCAAGATGGTGATATATGCCCATGCTAGATACTCCAGCATCCTGTGATGCATACATTGTGTTGTATGTAATTAGCTCTACTTCATTACCGACTATGTTTTAATAGGTACAGAGAAGATCTTCCTATTGCTTCCCAGCAAACATCACAGTGCCTAATTTTCACTCGTTAAACTAAATAATCAATCAAAGTAAACCGAATGAATGAATGACCATCACTACTGATTTCCAACCTGTGAATTATTCAAGACTGTGCATTAGAACCACATAGCTATTAGCACAGAATCTCTATCTTATCTTATTAATACATGTGTATATACAAACTCCTCCCTGTACAGATAAAAAAATAGGTTCAGAAAGATCAAGAAAGTTAGCCAGACATTGTGGTGCACACCTGTAATCCCAGCTACTCTGGAGGCTGAGGCAGGGGGATTGCTCAGGAGGCTGAGGCAGGAGTTTGAGGTTGCAGTGAGCTCTGATGATGCCACTGCACTCTAGCTGGGGCGACAGAGTGAGACTCTGTTTCAAAAAAAAAGAAAGGAAAAAAGATTAAGAAAGTATATGCAAGATCACAGTTTGGTGCCAGAATTTTGTGTTCTATTTCAATACACTTTAAGTATGCTGCCATACATCTGCCTTTATTTCTACTCAGTAAGAATTTTAAAACTATACAGAATTAGAGTAAATCTTTTCTTTCACTAATATATGTTAGCTCTGGCATAGATTCCAGTAGGTCTTATGATTTAATTGAAGCATTATCCACAATTATAAGTTAAAAATAAATTTTATTACATATTTTAATTTTTCTCTATAAAATTTTCAAATTATCTAATTTCATATGAAGCTTTCAAAATAGTGCCAATGATTTCAAAGAATATTATTAATATTATTGGTATGTTAATTAGGAAGCTTGTAACTTTTAGAAATAATAAATAATATTTCAGTGACATAACATTATTTATATTTATATTTTCTGTATGTGCGTGAGAAATGTAGGTTTGTTGTTGTGGCTTTCTTCCACTTGATAATTCAGGAACTAGACTCATTTCTTCTAGTGGTTCTATAACATCTATTCTTATTTTTAATTTCACAAGAGAGAAAAACAATTACTAATCAGTAACAAATACTAGTGACCATTGCTTTTAGTTGAAGTTTACTTACCTTTTCTTCTATAACATTGAATCTGTCTTTAACCCCATCAGCTGTATTTTTCACCTCAGATAATTATAGGTTTTGGGTCAAAACTTTCAATTTAGATCTTTTTGTGATATTCTACATGGCCCTACTTATATTTTGAAAGCATGAAATGCAAACTAACACCTGTTTTAATATTTTTGCATGCTATTACTAACACCTGTGTCAATTATGGGTCAGTTTTAATTGGTTGACATTTTTTATCATTATGAGTCAATTTTCCTGCACCTTTAAATGCCCGATAAATTTTAATTGTGTGCTAATCCACGTATATTTTGATTCGTTCGTGCTAGATAATTTTGGGTTCCTATATTCTGAGGTTTTGTGCTTATGTACAGTTAAGTTCCTTGGAAACAGTTTGATCATTCCAAGCTTTGCTTTTAAGATTTGTTAGAGGGAGGGTAGCAATGTTTAACCTTAGACTGATTATTCACCACTACTGAGACAAGACTTTTCTGTGTACTTGAATTACTAGGTTTCCAGTGTGGTTGGTTAGAATAGATACTGTTCCTGGCCCTGTCCAAGTGCCGCGTTGTACACTTCCTGTCATCCTTTTGAATGATTCTTTGGAAAGCTGGGGGGGTTCCTCTCTACTACCCATGTTCTGATCACTATTGTGATGAAAACTTGAGTGGAAATCCTGGCCAGATCTTGAAGAACACTGTTTATATATATTATCTTCTTGTTTATTTGTTCATGTGGAATAATATGTCTTGTCCCTATTACTCTACCTGGGCTGAAAGCCCAAATAATGTTAAAAAAGACGAAAGTATCTTTTAAAAAGAAAAAAAACACACACAAAAGATCTTATTGAGTGATAAATAGGTATGTTGGTATCGTCTATTTATAGGGAGGCTAAGTTGTGTTATTTAATACGCTTGGTGGGAGGAAGGTCATCACCACAGTGCCCTTTATGTGATCAGCCTCTTGACTCTAAGCAATTCAGGTATTGAAAATAATGCTGTGAAGGAGGTCATTTATGAAATTTAAATAAAATGTAGCTCTTAAAAGATTAGATTTGGTTTACAGTCTTTGCTCTATCAGCTTATCGATCTACCACCTATCTATCTGTCTGTATCTATCTATCCATCCATCCATTTCTCTATCTCTTTTGGGTTCTCCATAAAAACAAAACCAATAGGATCTCAATAGATAGATGACAGATATATATATATAGATAGATAGACAGATAGACAGATAGATAGACGGCGTAGATATATGAAAGGAGATTCATTAGGGGAATTTGGCTCATGTGATTATGGAGGCTGAGAAGTCCCATGATAGGTTATCTGCAAACTAGAGACTCAGGGAGGCTGTTAGTATAGCTCAGTCCAAGTCTGAAAGTCTCAGAACCAAGGATGCTGATGATTAAACCCTTAGTCTAAGGGTAGTCTGAGTAGCTGAGAGCCACTTGTGCAAATCCTAGAGTCCAAAGGTTGGGAAACATGGAGTTCTGATGTCAAAGTCAAAAGAAGAAGGGTTTCACAGCTCCACGAGAGAGAGCGAGAGAGAGAGAGAGAGAGAGAGAGATTGTCTTTCTTCTGTTCTGTCTGGACCCTCAGCTGATTGGATAATGCCCACCAATATTGGATCAGGGCAGATCTCGCTTCCTCCGTCCACTGATTCTAATGCCAATCTCATGCAGAAACACTCTCACAGACATTAGCAGAAACAATATTTTAACAGTGTTGGGGCACGGAAAATAATACGCCAAAGTGAAAGCCTCTGAAGCAAAAGTTTTTCTCTGACCTTCTCCTGTCCTCCTGCCTCTCAGTCCCATTCTTCCCTGAAGCTGGCCATAGAAACTAGAATTCCTCTTCCCCAAGATGGGTCAAAAAGCCAGAACCCTTTCTCCTGAAAGCCAGCCATAAAACCTAAAATTATTCTGTGTAAAAACTGGCCATTAAGAAATTTTCTGACCTACCTTATTTGACTATAGGTCATAAGACCCCCATTCCAGTGAGGGTCCCACCCCATACCCAAAAGGAAGGAATACATGCTCAGAGTGGCCAAGAAGAACCTACACAGACAGACAGGCCTTGCTGGGTTTCCCCACTTGGTCTACTAGGATTAGATCATACCCTTTTTGTCCAATTATATTTCTATTAATACGTGGCTGTTTATACTTTGTTGAACCTAAGCATAAAAATAGACAATTCCCCCTGTATTTTTGAGTCTTAATTCTGAAAGTCCCTGTGCATACTCATTAAATAAATGTGTATGCCTTTTCTCCTATTAATCAATCTGCCTCATGTTAATGATTTTTTTTCAGTGAACCTCTGGTGAGCCAAGAGTCTTGCTCCCTATATTAGCCATCTGGGTATAGCTTAATTCAGTCAAGTTGACACCTAAAATTAACTATCTATCTGTCTATCTAATCTATTTTGGCTCAAAGGTGAGTGATTTGCTTTTCTAGTTTTTAACTTCTCACATGTAAATATGAGAGGTTGAATTTTATCATCTCTGAGATTCCACAACTGCTTTAAATATTCTATTAATTTTGACAAATTTCTCCTTTTCACGTGGTTGTGGTTGTGAAATCTAAAAGAAATAATTCTCTTTAAAATTTGTGAATTTTTAAACAATTAGCTGCAAATACTTTAACCTATCATTACGAGGCAGTGTTTATGTCTTCTACCCTTGTGTGTGGGTGCACTATAATTTTTTCATGCAATAAAATACAACAGAAATTACACTATGAGACTTCCAGGGCTAAATCATAAAAAGCCATGCACCTCCTACCTCATTTGTGGTAATATTCATGCTGTAGTCCTTGGCTACCATGTAAGATGTTTAACTATTTTGAGGCTAACATCTTGAGAGAAGTCCAAGCCACATGGCAAAGCCTTGTATAGAGGCTCCGATGAGAGCTCTGAGTTAAATTTTTGAGTTATTCGAACCCAGGCACTAGACATGTGAATGAAGAAAACTCCATATGATTTCAAATTTCATATACTCCCAGCTGAGGCTCCAGACACAGTGAACATGAGACAAGGTGTTTCTTTGGTTCCCTGTTCAAATTCCACAGAGACCCACAGAGTTAATAAGCATAATAAAATGGTTGTGTTATGCCAAAAGTTTTTGAGTGTTTTTGTTATACAGCAATAGCAATCTGAAAAATTATGAAATAACTTAGTATCACCACTATACTGAAGCAATACAAAAATCTATAGAATTAAAATTTCAATAAAGTTTCTCCTTAATTGTATATAAAATATAAATTTTATGTACATTATATACAATTAAGATAAACTCAATGATAGTGTTTAATTGCAAAATTTAAATGTTTATTTTTAAAGTTATGCTAAAAACAGCATCATAATGAAATAGAAATAGCTCACATTCTGTGTAAGAATTTTTTGTCTTTTTTTATATCATAAATTTGCAAGACTTGGTATGACTATTAAATATAGTATTGTGTTTAACAGGAAAGTAGAGAATATACTGTAGCTATCATGAATGTTTGGATGGATTTCAGCTGGAAACTCATTAGGGAAAATAAAGTAAAATAGTATATTATTACATATATTATTAGAACCTGATGAATAGCTGGGGCTTCATTTAAAAAAATAGCATATTTTATAAAATAATAAGAACCACATAAAGATAATGGGAAAACATGGAGCATAGTTACTAGAGCATAGCCAATAAGTGATTGATTGATTATTTATTCAATAATAATATTTATTCAACATTTTAGTTACATTTTTTTCATTTCAAATTTGAAAAATGTGTCACAATGATTTCCTCTAGTGACTCCATAAGGAAATTACATTGTTTAATTGAATGGATTTCTTTTTTGCTTACAATTCAGAAATTTCAGAGTTTAGAACCATCTAAAAACTCAGTACAATTATATATCATTTATATGTGTATATATATATATATATACATATATATAAAAGGATAACAAATATATAACAACCTGTAAAAAAATTGGGTTGGCATTGACTTTTGCCAAGTTATATATGATAGGCCTAGAAATAATCAATAACAGTGAACATTTTTTTGAGGCCCTGGACAGATCCTTTTTTTTTACACATGTTTTCTCTTTGGTAAACCTTAGTTTTTTATTCGATTGAATTACTTACAGGATATGAGACATTAACTAGCTTATTTTATTTCTAGTTTTTTACCTCGCTCACTACAATACGTTAAGTAGTAGCTGTACACTTCCTAAACCCTGCATATATTAATACATAATATATAGAGACCTAAAGTACTCCATTAGATTTTGAGCCATTCAAAGGCAATTTCTCTCATGCTTCTTTTGAATCCCAGAAAATAAAAAAAAAATCAAAAATATTCACATTTGGGCACTCAGAAATATGTATTTGAATGAAGGAAGGAATGTATAAGTTCACAATGTATTCTTTTTGCTTATTCCTACCACCTTCTTTTGAATTTGATTATTTCCTCAACTCAAGTGAATGTTTTCTAATATAATGTTAAATGTGAATCTATAAAACCCAGCCTCATAATAGCCAGAACAGAAACTAGGGAAATGGAATATATCTGGAAGGTAGTATTTAGATCAAGAATAAACACAAATCAAACAAAAAAATCTGAGAAGAACCCAGGAGAATTTTAATTTTTTTCTTGCATAAGAATACATACTGCTTAGGACTCTTCCCAAAGGAGAGGTTAAACTTGTAATGCTAAATCACATGTACACATTATTTTAACTTTTAATTAAGAAACAAAGATATCTAAAAACTGTGACCCTGAGGGAAAAATGGATTTATGATTTTAGGGTTTCTCTGTTTTCCTATTGCCAGCCAATGATTGACTTCAAATTGCATAAATCCTCTCTGCTTGGGAGACTGATCTAAGAAGGGTCAAACTAATCCATGCCTCACAGAGAAGAAAAAGGGAGAGACAATTCACACCAAAGAATTAACATTTAAGAATAGGAAGAGTGTTTTGCCATTATTCTTAAATGCTAATTTAAGAATAATGGCAAAACAAATGCATTATTCTCTTATATTAGTAGTAAGTTTCACTGTGGAAAAAATAATAAAATGTAAAAAGGTTGAAGGAAAAGTAATCACCAGTAATGCTACCATTTAGAAATAACCATTGTGAATTTTCGATTTATACATAATTTGGCCATCAAATTTATCACACAAAATAGGACAATTTTGAGAGTGCTTTTAATAATTACCAAGACTGTCCAGGGCTAACTAGAATACACTACTATGTTCCTATATGTTTATATTAATATATAAGATCATAAAAATATAAAATATCATGAATATTTTTCATTTTAACAACTCTATCTCATTTAATAGTATTTCATTACAATTATACCTGAATTTATTAAAACAAAAATTTATTATTGGGCATTAATATAATTTCTATTTTATTTTATAATTAATATTTCAAATAAATATAATTTCATTATTTGTCCAGCATGATTGATTATTTACTGTGAACAAATTCTCAGTAGATATCAATACTATGACAAAAATCAATATGATGATATTTTGAATATATTTTATACATTTAATCAAAGTGATCTTTAAAACAGCTATAGTTTATTATTCTCAAAGCAATATATGAAAAGTCTAGCATTCACACCCATTCTACAATATGTAGTGTCACTTTTCTGAATTATACCAATGTGATCATTTTTATTGTAATTAATTTTTAACTTATAATAATGGTGGATTAAAAAAGAATTCCCCAGCCTTTTGTGCTCCTTTGCAATTTTCACAGATTTTACTTTTTTTTGAAGTGTTCATTTATTCTTAAGGATTTGTGTTTGAGAAAGGCAAATTTGGGTATATTCAAGTGTGTATGTGCGTGTGTGCGTGTGTAGAAAGAGTGAGAAAGAATGAGAAAAAGGATTATTAAACAACCCTGGGTAACAGTCACTGTATAGAACTGGGGCAAATGAACAATCCAAGAATCAGTCTTCCCAGGGATACCTTTCACAAAGAGAATTCTTAGAGAACTCTGAATTTTCTGGAGCCTACACAAGAGTAAGACCCCCAAGTCTGTATCCAATAAATACAGAATTTTTTGATAGTATTCTTTTAGGTATGTATAAGTAGAATGTAAAAATACAAAAACATAAATATATTTTACTTTGTAAAGAAAAGTAGCTATAAATAAAGAAAAATTGTAAAAAATCATTTGGATAATACTATTACGCATAGTATATTCATTAACTATATTGAAAAATGTTCTTTCCTTCATTGAAAAAAAAATTAAAATACTAGTAAATATGTCTACATAGCCAGAAAACATGGTTGACACAACTTTGATTATGTTCTCAGTTTTAAGTACAATTTGGAATTCCTAGAGTTTTTCCACATGTTTAAGGAGATATCAACTCTCTTGATGACACAGTGTTTTAACACAAAGCTCATCTTAGCAATTAGAAATGTAAGAACTTAACTTTTGTCTTCCAGCCTGTAACTATATTTCTTGTTTATATAATATAAAAGTTCCCTATAACTTCATATGTTTCAGATTAGATTTTGCAGTATATTTATTCTTCCTACTTCAATGGGGAGATTAATGAGCTACTGATAGATTCTCAACTAAAAGCCAATGTGAAGCTGTGCTTGTTCCATAGTGGTTATGTAAAAGAGGCAACAAAAACAGCAGTGCTGGCCTTTGAATTCTATCTTCCATCCTCTTTGGTAACCTCTTGTTTTTTGATTATTGGCATGCTGCACAGGTGAATAGGCAGGACCTGATGTTCCATCATTTTCATATAGGTAAGGGGAAAACAATAGGAGACTGGAAACAAGGTTTTCTCTTGATAATGGTGGCAGCCTAGCTTGTGTTCTTGCTTCAAAGTGTGGATCTGCTTGCCATCCTCCTTTCTGTTCTACATATAAATCCAAGCTTAAGCTTTTAGTATCTCTATACTTGTATTTACGGAACACATAGTCTATTTTGTATAAAGCTAAATTTCAATAATCTTATCATTGTGTACCCTGATAAGTATATATTTTTATCTGTACAATTAATGTATTAAGAATATAAAACCAAGATCTTCCCATCTAATCGAAGAGATGGGCATTATTTTATAGTGGTTGATAGCAAAGTCTCTGCCATCAGACTACCTGGGTTGATACAGAAATAATTCCCTTCCTGCTTGACTTGGGAAATTATTTCCAGGCCTCAGCTTTATAACCTGAACATTAGACATAAATTTGATCCTATTTTAAGTAATTATTGTGAGGATTTGGTGAGATAATATACATGAACCATTTTAAGAGTGCTTGGCACTATTAAAGATCTCATATGTATGAGCTTTTAAAAATACTACCTGTTTATCAACTGATGATAGAGACATGCACAGTTTTGACTAGTTGTATAAGGAAAATATTGGGGTATTGAATAGGAGATTTTATCTGTTAGAGGTGGCCAGTCAAGTTCCTTTACAAAGAAAAACTGAGCTAAAATCAGAAGGTTGCCAAGATATTTATGAGGTGAAGAATAAAGGAACAGTATCCCAGAAAGAGCATGTGGATGATGGCTGGGGTCCAGAGGAAGGCCAGGGAGAGGCTGGAGAGGAGATAACAAATTGTTGTGGTACAAATGAAGTTGGACTGGGTAAGTCAGGGAGGAGTAATACTGAGATTTACAGGATGTTTGTTTTTTCTTTGGAGACAGGGTCTTGCTCTGTGGCCTAGTCTGGAGTGCACCTGTGCGATCACAGCTCAGTGCAGCCTCTTGAGCTCTTGTCCTTAAGAGCTCCTCCCATCTCAGCCTCCTGGGTCCCTGGGATTATAGGTGTGAGCCACCATGCCCAGCTCTGGATGTTTGATTTTATAGTAAGAAAAATGCAATATCATTTAAGAGTTCAGTGGGGAGGGAATGTATTTAGATTTGCATTTAAAAAAATATCTTGACTGAAAAATAGAAAATGGACCAGAGAGGATAAGAATAGATGCAGGCAGATCAGTCTGTGGAGTCTGGTAAACTGTAGCTCATTAACCAAATTTGCCAAAGCAAATTTTCCTGATTTTTATAAGATTTATTGGTACACACATGGCCTCAATGGTTTATTTACTTCTTTTTCTCTTACTGCATTAGTATTACAACAATGTTTGCAGTGACCATACAGCCAAGAAAGCCAAAAATATTTAAAGTCTAACATTTTACAGAAAAGGTTGTGATGTTCATGTTAGAGTACTATTTTAATAGTTCAGGTAAGATGCAAGAGAGTTGTGGGGAAAATAAATAAATTCATGCAATATTTAAAGGGTACAAAGGAAAAGGACCTGATGAATGGATTGAACATGGGGTATACAAAGAGCTACAGTGTCATAGTTTATTCCTAAATTTCAGGCTTGCATAATTATATAGATCATGCAATTAATATCTGAGATAGGTGGATACTGAAATTGAATCTGAAAGCGTCAGGAAGGAAAAAAATGGAAAAGTCATATTTTTGTTGTTTCATTCTTACCCATCCCTCCCCAATATTGTGTCTATTGGAGAAAATGGAAAAAATATCATTTGGATCATTGGCCAGCATGGGTCTATGAAACCTTGCTGAATGGATTTATTTTCCAGGTTTATTATGACAACCAAAAATTGGCCTGCAGAATAACTGCTCCTTCCTTACTGGCAAAGATTAGGAAGCTCTTATAGTTGTGAAGTCTCCCTCTTCTAAGATGCTTCTTATAAGAATGAACAGCAGCCAGACAACCTTGTCTTTTTTATGTCTGCAGAGTATTTCTCCATATGAATGATTCAACATTTCTTTAAAAACTCCCTAGTGACAAACATTTTCTTTATCAAATCAATTCTGATCACACAGGAACAGAAAGATAGGCCCAAAAAAGGCTGTGATAATTTCAAATTTGATTCCTTTGTGGTCCAAGAGCATATCCTGCAAGTTTTCAATCTTTTCAAATATGTTGAGATGCATTTTAAGGCTGAGAATGTGGTTTATGTTGGTGAACTTTCTGTGTGCCCCTGAAAAGAAAATATTCTGCATTGGTTCGGGTACTGATGTACAAATATGCGGTAGGTTGGCTCTTCTACATCCTTAGAGATTTTTTGTTGTTGTTCAGTGGATATATCAATTACCAAATGAGGAGTAGAAAAAAAAATCTCCAATTTTGGTAGTGGATTTGTCTATTTTCCCTTAATTTTGCTAGTTTTCACTGCACATATTTTGTTTGTGACACATTTATGTCTTCCTAACATTTTTAGCATTATACAATTTCCTCTTCATTTCTGATAATACTCCCTTCTTAAAGTCTAGGAATAAAAGCCTTCTGATACTGTTTGATGGTATGTATTTTTCCCTCATTTTATTTTAGCCCTATCCTTGGCATTGTAAAGTGTTTCTTTCATAGACAGTGTATAAATGTACAATTTATTTCTCTGTCTTTTGATTGGAATGTTTAGTTCATTTGTATTTAATGAAATTATTCATATGTTTGGGTTTTCGTATGTTTTGCTATTTGTTTTCTTTTTGTTCTGATTTTTTCTTCTCCTTTTCCTGCCTTCTTTTGAGTTAATTGAATATTTTTCACATACCCTTTTAATTTCTCTAATTGCTTTTTTAGTTATATCTCTTTGTATTGTTCTATTTAAGTAGTTGCTCTATGGGTTGTACTATGTATAATTAATACATGAGAATCTATTTAGACTTTATATAGCTCTACTTCATGTAAAATATAAGAACCTTACACCAGTATAATTCCATTTACTGTCTCTGACATTCATGATATGCTTGTCACAATTTTACTTTTATGTTTACTATGAACTATAAAAAACAACATAATTATTTTTGCTTCAAATAGTCATTTAACTAGTATATTTTATTTGTTTTCACTAATGTACATTTTTATTTCATGCTATCATCTTTCATCCCAAAGAAATTCCTCTTAGTAAGTCTTATGTTGGTGGTCCACTGATGTCAAATTCCCTTTAGCTTTCATTTAGCTGTGAAAGTTTTATTTACATTTTTTTTTTTTACTAATTTTAGGGGAGTATTTTCACTGGATATAGAATCTTGGTTTGCCAAGTGTTTTTTTTTTATTTTAAGCACATTAAATATCTCCTTCTATTGTTTATAGCCTCTATTGCTTCTGGGGAAAATGTCTACCACTGTAAACATTGTTCTTCTGCTGAATTAAATATCATCTTCATCTGGTTTCCTTCAAGATTTTATTTGTTTATTTGACTTTCATCAGTTTGACAATGGTGTGCATGGGTGTATTTTCTTTTTATTCATGTTTATTTCTATGGCCTTCTTTCTTCTCTAAGGTGATGTTTTAAAACCAAATTTATCAAAACATTGGAAATAGTTCTTCAAAAGTTATTTTACCTCTTTCTATCTTCTCCTTTTTGGGAACTACAGATACTTCAGCCTGTTTGACGTTTTCCCAGAAGCCACTGAAGTGTGTTTCTCAAAGATTTTTCTCTGTGTTTATTTTGGTCATTGTCACCCTTTATTCTGCTATGCCCACTATCCTGTTGTGAATATTTAGTAAATTTTCATTTCAGAAATATGTGTGAAAATACTACAGTCACAAAAATTATCACTTAAGTTAGTATTTTTTGTTAAAAGTCTCTGTGGTTGGTCAGAGCAACACAGAAAAAGTTAATTAAGGAAATGAAGAATTCAAATCAAATTCTGCTACTGTTTGGTGTGCTGCAGAGCCAATTTGATAACGAACAAAATGGTAATAGAAAGAAATCGTGAAAATATTTTCATTACATTTAAATAGTACACTTACACATAGAGTATGTTGTCTTAATACTTTTAAATATATAACATTTTCATCAAAAAACATTTTTTTAATTTTCAGGAGAATAAAGCCAGTTTTTCAAAATGACATTTCACTGGAACATACTGTTTGAACTGGTCTGTTTAGTCCTAGCAAAAGAAAGTCTCCAGCTGATCCCTTTGATTTCCCTAGCTGGTTTCTTTGATTACCCTCATATGGATATTGCAAAAACCATATGGGGGGAATTTACTCGTTTCGTATTTGCAACTAAAACCTGCTGGGATGCTTAGATCTTACAGCTTATAAGCAAACAAGAGGGAAAGCCACACGATTTTTATTTCATGGCAAGGAATGAACTTTGTAAAACTAAAAATGAAAAGAAGAACTTTCAGACATTAGGGAACACATAATATAATTTTTCCCAAAGATATTTGACTTTTCTAGTTTGTTTCTTGTGTTAGTTTTGATTCTTTGTTAGTTGGTTTAAATAATATCTCATTTCTCTTCCTTCATTTCATAGTATTTCTCCACAAGAATAATGCAACCTTGTTTATATGCATAAATAATATGCTTGTTTTTTGATTTATTCGTTATATCCCATGTGGCTAATGATTAAAAAAAAAACAATACAGTAGTCCATTCCCAAATGGCAGTCACACGTTCATTCATATATTGACTTATACATTTTATTGCATACCTAATGTATGCAAGATAATGCTTCAGTTTTAGGGATTCTATGATAAACAAGACAGAAATATCACTTGTTACCATAGTTCTGTGGGAGACAAACCATTATTTTTACTATGATTTTAAGTAGAAGTAAGTGCTATGGAGAAGATATGGAGCAGATTAAAAGGAATATATAATAAAGAGGTCTGCTGTTCTCCAACACCAACTGGGTGTCCTACAGTTCAATTCAATCCTGACACTAACTATGCAGAGGTAACATAGACTTCACAGGTTTAGTGTGCTCTCCTATAAGCAGGCCCTCAGTTAAGAAGCCAGTTTTAATTCCTAGGACACCTATACTTCTGACTGACCAGTTATGAATTAGGGGTTCCTGTGACTTTCTTCTAAGGTTCAATAATTTGCTAGAGTTATTCACAGAACTCAGGAGAACACTTTACTTACACTTGCTGGTTTATTATAAAGGATACAAGTCATGACAGAAAAATAGAAGATAAACATAGGGCAAGATATGGGGGAGGGAGGAGACACACCACCCTCCCAGCCTCCATGTGTTTACCAAGGTGGAATCTCTCTGAACCTGATGTTTAAGGTTTTTATGGAGGTTACATTATGGAGGAATAGTTGTTTAAATTAGTGGCCATCCAAGATTGAACTCAATCTGCAGACTCTCTCCCCTCACCAGAGGTTGAGGTTGGAGTTGAAATTTCCAATCATTTGATCATGACTTGGACTTTCTGACCACAAGCCCCCATTCTAAAGCATTTAGTGTTCTCACCAGGGGCCATCTCATTAGCATATGAAATATATGAAAGACATTCATCACTCAGGGAATCCAGTGATTTTAGGAGCTCTACGCCAGGAACTAGGGATAAAGACCAATGATTTTAGTCCTTTCTCATAAGATTACATTTGAGCAGATCCTGGAATAAAGTGATGAATTTGGAGTTATGAATGCCTTAATGAAATGCCTCACAAGTACATAAAACAAGTGTTGCAAAGACGTGTCTAGAGTAGAGAAAGTGGAGAGAAGATTGGTAGACGAGTACACAAAACCATTAAGCATGCAGAGTATGTTCAACTTTATAGATCACAGAATGATGATCAGTGACTACAGATTTTTTTTAAACAAGAGAATGTTTTGTTTTGATCAACCTTTTGAAAAGATCATTCTAGCTGCTCTGTAGAAATAGATTGTAGGGGCACAAGTGTGGAAATTGTGAAACCATTCTATTTTTTTAATGTTAAACTTATGGACATATAGATTTGGCATTTTGGGGGTATTGAATAATGTAAACAAAACTTTTAGTTGAAATGATAGTTCCTTTGGGAAGTCTTTTGTGAATTATTATGCAGAGTTAAGTGCTTTCTTCTCTAGGCCCACAGAACATCATTTTCAAATGTCTACTAAAAATAGCACCTACTGCATTTTTATGGTTATTTGATTATATGTCTAAAAACCACCATTAGGAGATTATAAGCCCCTGGAGAAGTGATTCTGAGTTTGTACATCATTTGGCTAGTGGTTACTATATTGTCTGTAATCAATAAATTTTATAGAATGTGTGAATGAACCCAAGCTCTTAAATGTTTCTTTTGAAATTGAAATATCCAATTTGCCATACTGCTTGGTTTATTATGATATTTTTTACATAAAGAAGGCATTTTCTTAAGAAAATGTAAATCTATTTCATTTAGTGTACATATTGGTATATATATATATATCAATATATTCATACAATGACTTAGTCAGTAACAACTTCTTTTTGTGTATAGTATATTCCAGCAATTTTATGACCTTTATATTGAACTTTTCTTTCCTTATGGTTTTAATACAACATATTGTAGCATGCTGAAATGAAACCTTTATTTTACACCATATGGTTGGTAGTCTTCCATAGCAGTCAACAACTAGTAAAAATTTGAGGAAGAAAAACATTACATATTTCATCCACATGTATTATCCTGTTAGTGTTTACTGAGAAATAAACAAACTTAAATAAAGATCTTGCATAGTCAATAGAAAAATGCAAAAAAACAAATAAATACTATTCTGTTTTACTGTTCTGTAATTCCATAACACTATAGGAATTTTTTTTTATTTGTACTAGAGTATACAGTACTGTTTAAGCTTCCTGTAAAAATTCTAAAACAAGCAAATTTAAGAGGTTTGACTAAGTGATAACAGGAAATAGGCAATTACAGTTTGCGAGTCATGTCCCAATTGCTCATGTAAATACTCGTTTATATACATATCCAGTGTAACGCATTTTAATCTTCTCCATTCATACTTCTCATTTAAAATAAGCAGGAATAAACTGTCTACACATTATTTTGAAATTATACATATAAATATTTTCCTAAAATGTGTATTTGTAATACGTGTGAATACGGTCTTATATCTTAATGCTTACTTAAAAGCAATTTCTATTTTAAGACACTATTACTTTGTAAAATGTAAAACAAAAAAACTTGAAAAAATTAAGCTAAATTTTACCTTTTAAAGATAAGGCATAACAATCTCAGCATCTTTAACAATTATAATTTTTTTTCAGTTTTTTTCCAAAATCAGCAATTGTGTACATTTAGTATGTCTATGATGAATTTTTAATAAACTGAGTAAAAAAAATAATATACTTTAAGGATCATTTAAAATATTGTTGAATCAAGGTGTTTATATGTAAGAGCATTCCAGAATGAGACCAGTCTTGACTTGTTATCATAATTAAATAGTAGATATATTCCCTTCTAGTATATGTAACATCCTCAATATCTTGAGTTTGGTACAAAATAGTGTTTATGTATTTTAAAATAACAAAGATGTGAGTCAAAATGAAAACCACCACTAATGAAGGAAATTCAGCCCATCAGATCTATTTGCATAAATGATTCTCCCCAGTTTTTAATTCATTGTGTGACAGTAAATTAAATGTTGGAGGTATACGCTCCTTCTGTACCCCAGAATACAGCTGGGTGGCAAATTTTACCTTTTCTTATTGCTTTGAGAAAGTAAATGTCATCATCGTATACTTTCAAAATATATAATCACTACTGGTCAGTTATCATATTCAACTGATATTATTTTAAATTAAACAGAATACATTAGATCTATTCCATTTGATTCTTTTTAGCAGAGAAAACTTTAGGCAGAATTATAAATTAAGCTATTGCTTTCTTTAGAAGGACATTCATTTCTTGAGGCTCATCGACATTTGTCTAATTTAGTTTTAATGCAGTGGATCACTCAGTGGAAATCACATGGTTTGTTTTTGCATCATGTTCTGCAGGGGTTTACCTCATGAGATTAAGAAATCAATGCTTATTCTAGGTATTCAGTTTATTGTCTCCCTTGAGTCCCGGTGAGCTTATACATTTCTACTTAGTGAAGCCTGCTGAGAAGGCCAAAGTAGTTAGGTTTGCTTCAAAGCAATCATAAGCATCCCTCTGAAGCAGTTCTTCCCTAGGGCACAATTAGGATGATTTTTCCCCTCTGCACAGAACTGCTTTTAATCACTTTGAAGTGGCTGTAATTATTTCTTTCTGACCACTGTTGGGCCGGGATGCACAAAGGTTACGAGGAGTGCCTCAATATTCTCTCTTCAAGCCTGTGTTAAATACCAAGTGAGAGGCTCTTATGACCATGTTTTCTGTCTCAGTGAGGATATCACAGGAAGCAGAGGAGATAAACGTGGCCTCCTGGGCAGCAAAGAGATAAAGTTGAAAACCCAGGATATATAATTCCCTTTCCTAATCTTATGGGAGGTTCAGCAAATATCACTAAAAAAAAAAAATAAATAAATAACTGCCTAAATAATCCAACAATCTCATTTTCAGAAGAATTTAAAGCTTATTAATAAATAAACAGATGATTTCCTTTTGATAGAAAGCTTTCATATACAATGTGTCTGTGTTGGTCTGGAAAACTATTTTTCATACGTAGAAGTTTTACCCTTATTGGAATTCATTGGTCTAAATAACTAAGGGATACTTCTTATGCCCTTAGAAATATTCTGTTAAAAAAATTTCTTCCATGTCTTTGTTTGGAATCTCACTTACATGTTGGCATGCAATTGTACATGAAACTGTCATTTTGGTTAATAAAGGGAGTGTACAATATAAGTCACATCTATTTTGGTTTACACGGTAAGATAATGCCTGAATTCTATTGTTGCATTTATTGTTTTATGCATAAAGAGTAGAAATCTGTCCATAGCAGCAATATAAAGGCTTAATTTCTCTTTAATATCTTATTATAGGGTGACACATTCTTGTTATACTAGAAAATACACATATTCAACCAACCAAAGACTATCTAGGATTTCAAAATTTTACAATTTATTAATAAATTCATTACTGGTAGTCATTAGTGTCTTTCATAAAATTTGCCTTGTTCTCATTCTGTCAATATGGTTAAGAAGGAATCTTTGAAATTAAGGCAACAGTAACCTTTACCAACCCAGTGGTCAATTTACAGCTCTCATTTTCCTGATTTAGCAGTACTCGACAGAGTTGATAATTCTGTTTCTTTTCAAACATCTTTCTTCTCAGTTAAAAGACACCATGAATTTCTGGATTTTTCTAGCTCTAGTGACTGCTCTTTCTTAGCTTTCTTTGGTGTCTCTTCATCTCCCTAATCCCTTAACATATGGAGATCCCTGAGAATTTAATTCTTGATTGTTTTAATTATTGGGGAGGAATAAGCTACCCCAACCCTCAGTGACTTAAAACAGTAAGTATTTGTTATTGCTGATCTGGAACAGGTTCTGCTGATTTTAATTTCTTACTCATATACCTGTGTTCAGCTGGTGGGTTGTGAGATGGAGGGTTGGTCCTAATAGCCTCACTTACATTTCTGGAGGTTTGTGGGCTAGTCGGACTGGGCAACGGAAGTGAACTGTGCTTCATCACCTACCTTATCTCAAACTAGCCTCCTTTCATTGGCCATTAACCAAATATTAAGTAAAGCCTGAACATCAGCTCATGTCTGTCAGTGGGTAGCAAAAACGAAAGTAAACAAATCAGTCATTCTCTGGAGATCTTCTCTGTATGGCAGATTGGTGCTTTTTCAGTTTAATAAATCAGAGGTTGAGAAGGGGCTATAAGTTCAATAATA
The DNA here is from genome assembly GCA_963574695.1 of Propithecus perrieri. Lineage (NCBI taxonomy): Eukaryota > Metazoa > Chordata > Mammalia > Primates > Indriidae > Propithecus > Propithecus perrieri. Next base: position 96,995 of record CAUYRB010040351.1, read on the forward strand.
TCTAGTGGGTTGCCCTTGATTATTTAATCCTCCTACCAGATACTACCTTAACAGGAATTGTCCTGCCACAGTCATGGATAAACCCTGGCCGAATTAAGTGCCCTGCTAGGTCTTTGAAGGAGAGACAATTCCAGCACTTTTCTCATACTGTGGTTGGACTATCGTCCCTGATCTCATTCTGCCTGGAGAAACAGGGACCCATTCCCTGAGGGATGGGGGTCCCACCGCCATCAGTGGTGGGGGATTCAGGAAATTAATCAGACTTAAATCCTCATTATCTTTTTCCTCTTGTGTCTTACTTTTCTGGGTTTGGCAGAGCCCTTTTTTGCCCATTGCACCATCAACCCCCATTAGTTGAATTCTTATTATGTAAGAGCATAGAAGCTCGAACATACAGTATCTCATCCCACTTCCCTGAGCTTTAAAAACACAGTTCTAGTTGTAAAATATTATAATGATTTAATGACCCATTTAGTGGTCATCATCCTTTGGTCTCCAATGCATACATTGGCCAAATGGTGATACAATAAAATGTTATTTTATTTTTTGACATAATGTCATAACTAAACATTTCTAGTCAATTAAAATGCAACACGAAGGGCTTTTGGAAGAAATTGGAACAGAATTTCCCATTATGGGCTTTTTTTGTTGTTATTTTTATTTTATTTTATTTTTTTCTCTCACACACAGAGAGATCTTTCAAATCAAATCAAAATCTCCCTCATGGAGATTATTGAAAACAGGTCTTTTAAGAATCTCATCTTTACCCATACACTATTGCACTTGATCCACTCAGGATTACAAATGTCCCGAAGACCAAAACAGCAGAGACAGAAGGTTCCTGGAATGCATACCAGTTGACTCACCAGTTCTGAAGTCCATAAACTTCCTAACATCACCACATTTCCAGTACCAACCAGACACTATCAGCAGT